>OY992531.1:82569097-82687270 GCA_963921185.1 Dasysyrphus tricinctus
CACAATTGCAACATGCAACATGCAACATGCAACATGCAACATGCAACATGCAACATGCAACATGCAACATGCAACATGCAACATGCAACATGCAACATGCAACATGCAACATGCAACATGCAACATGCAACATGCAACATGCAACATGCAACATGCAACATGCAACATGCAACATGCAACATGCAACATGCAACATGCAACATGCAACATGCAACATGCAACATGCAACATGCAACATGCAACATGCAACATGCAACATGCAACATGCAACATGCAACATGCAACATGCAACATGCAACAGCACATGCAACATGCAACATCAATGCAACATGCAACATGCAACATGCAACATGCAACATGCAACATGCAACATGCAACATGCAACATGCAACATGCAACATGCAACATGCAACATGCAACATGCAACATGCAACATGCAACATGCAACATGCAACATGCAACATGCAACATGCAACATGCAACATGCAACATGCAACATGCAACATGCAACATGCAACATGCAACATGCAACATGCAACATGCAACATGCAACATGCAACATGCAACATGCAACATGCAACATGCAACATGCAACATGCAACATGCAACATGCAACATGCAACATGCAACATGCAACATGCAACATGCAACATGCAACATGCAACATGCAACATGCAACATGCAACATGCAACATGCAACATGCAACATGCAACATGCAACATGCAACATGCAACATGCAACATGCAACATGCAACATGCAACATGCAACATGCAACATGCAACATGCAACATGCAACATGCAACATGCAACATGCAACATGCAACATGCAACATGCAACATGCAACATGCAACATGCAACATGCAACATGCAACATGCAACATGCAACATGCAACATGCAACATGCAACATGCAACATGCAACATGCAACATGCAACATGCAACATGCAACATGCAACATGCAACATGCAACATGCAACATGCAACATGCAACATGCAACATGCAACATGCAACATGCAACATGCAACATGCAACATGCAACATGCAACATGCAACATGCAACATGCAACATGCAACATGCAACATGCAACATGCAACATGCAACATGCAACATGCAACATGCAACATGCAACATGCAACATGCAACATGCAACATGCAACATGCAACATGCAACATGCAACATGCAACATGCAACATGCAACATGCAACATGCAACATGCAACATGCAACATGCAACATGCAACATGCAACATGCAACATGCAACATGCAACATGCAACATGCAACATGCAACATGCAACATGCAACATGCAACATGCAACATGCAACATGCAACATGCAACATGCAACATGCAACATGCAACATGCAACATGCAACATGCAACATGCAACATGCAACATGCAACATGCAACATGCAACATGCAACATGCAACATGCAACATGCAACATGCAACATGCAACATGCAACATGCAACATGCAACATGCAACATGCAACATGCAACATGCAACATGCAACATGCAACATGCAACATGCAACATGCAACATGCAACATGCAACATGCAACATGCAACATGCAACATGCAACATGCAACATGCAACATGCAACATGCAACATGCAACATGCAACATGCAACATGCAACATGCAACATGCAACATGCACACATGCAACATGCAACATGCAACATGCAACATGCAACATGCAACATGCAACATGCAACATGCAACATGCAACATGCAACATGCAACATGCAACATGCAACATGCAACTTGCAACATGCAACATGCAACATGCAACATGCAACATGCAACATGCAACATGCAACATGCAACATGCAACATGCAACATGCAACATGCAACATGCAACATGCAACATGCAACATGCAACATGCAACATGCAACATGCAACATGCAACATGCAACATGCAACATGCAACATGCAACATGCAACATGCAACATGCAACATGCAACATGCAACATGCAACATGCAACATGCAACATGCAACATGCAACATGCAACATGCAACATGCAACATGCAACATGCAACATGCAACATGCAACATGCAACATGCAACATGCAACATGCAACATGCAACATGCAACATGCAACATGCAACATGCAACATGCAACATGCAACATGCAACATGCAACATGCAACATGCAACATGCAACATGCAACATGCAACATGCAACATGCAACATGCAACATGCAACATGCAACATGCAACATGCAACATGCAACATGCAACATGCAACATGCAACATGCAACATGCAACATGCAACATGCAACATGCAACATGCAACATGCAACATGCAACATGCAACATGCAACATGCAACATGCAACATGCAACATGCAACATGCAACATGCAACATGCAACATGCAACATGCAACATGCAACATGCAACATGCAACATGCAACATGCAACATGCAACACGCAACGGGTTGGGGTCAAAATACTGTATGGGTCATAATACTGTATTTAAAATACTGTATCTCAAAATACTGTATTTCAAAATACTGTATGTACAAAATACTGTATGATCAAAATACTGTAAGTCAAAATTCTGTATTTCAAAATTCTGGTTGGTCTAAATTCTGCATTTCAAAATTCTGTAACTCAAAATTCTGTATTTGAAAATGCTGTAAATAGGCTGAAAAATAAAAATCGTTTTGATAATGTAAAAAAGTGCGCACTTTTTTACATTATCGTTTTGATAATGTAAAAAAGTGCGCACTTTTTTACATTATCAAAACGATTTTTATTTTTCAGCCTATTTACAGCATTTTCAAATACAGAATTTTGAAAACAGAATACTTTTTTTTTAAGAATATATAGTAATAATTTTTCGTAAGCATAAAATTCTGACTAAAATTTATTAAAACAAAAACAAGATAAATGCTATCTCTATCTTGTTCTTATTTTCTCTCTCTCATTTTCTTCTTCTTAATTGTTTGTATCTCTATCACATTTTTACATGAATTGCAAACGCGCAAGTGGAAAGAGTAATAAATGGTGAACATATTCGTAAAATGAATAAAACTGTTCTTAAAAATAAAAAAATTGCACATATAATAAGAAAGATTAATGATTTAAACCATATTGGTTACTTTAAAAGAATAGCAAAAAATCTAAGTTTATATACAAATTTTGCTTATAGTAAGTTTATTCCTTTGGTTATCATTAATGTACAAGAAATTTTGTAATTTTGATTTGTTTTGTTGTAATTTTTCGTTACTTTGTTTTTGTTAATGCATTTCTGCATACAATACATATATAGTTGCTTAAATAATATTGCCTATTATTTATTTACTTATTTATGACTTATTATTGTATGTATTCTAGTTTTCAATTTGTTTGGATTTTCAAGAAATGATATACATATTCATAAATCGAGTTCTGCTTTTTGTTTATTTTTTTATAATGGAAGTTTAAGAACGGAATTATGCAAAACTAATTTTTTTTTTAGATACAGATTTTTCAGATACAGTATTTTTTGCTCATACAGCATTTTGAGATGAATAATTTTGAGATACAGTATTATGAGATACAGTATTTTGATCATACAGTATTTTGTACATACAGTATTTTGAAATACAGTATTTTGAAAAACAGAATATTAACCATACAGTATTATGACCATACAGTATCATACAGTATTATACAGAATTTTGACCATACAGAATTTTAAAATACAGCATTTCGACCCGCTCCCACACGCAACATGCAACATGCAACATGCAACATGCAACATGCAACATGCAACATGCAACATGCAACATGCAACATGCAACATGCAACATGCAACATGCAACATGCAACATGCAACATGCAACATGCAACATGCAACATGCAACATGCAACATGCAACATGCAACATGCAACATGCAACATGCAACATGCAACATGCAACATGCAACATGCAACATGCAACATGCAACATGCAACATGCAACATGCAACATGCAACATGCAACATGCAACATGCAACATGCAACATGCAACATGCAACATGCAACATGCAACATGCAACATGCAACATGCAACATGCAACATGCAACATGCAACATGCAACATGCAACATGCAACATGCAACATGCAACATGCAACATGCAACATGCAACATGCAACATGCAACATGCAACATGCAACATGCAACATGCAACATGCAACATGCAACATGCAACATGCAACATGCAACATGCAACATGCAACATGCAACATGCAACATGCAACATGCAACATGCAACATGCAACATGCAACATGCAACATGCAACATGCAACATGCAACATGCAACATGCAACATGCAACATGCAACATGCAACATGCAACATGCAACATGCAACATGCAACATGCAACATGCAACATGCAACATGCAACATGCAACATGCAACATGCAACATGCAACATGCAACATGCAACATGCAACATGCAACATGCAACATGCAACATGCAACATGCAACATGCAACATGCAACATGCAACATGCAACATGCAACATGCAACATGCAACATGCAACATGCAACATGCAACATGCAACATGCAACATGCAACATGCAACATGCAACATGCAACATGCAACATGCAACATGCAACATGCAACATGCAACATGCAACATGCAACATGCAACATGCAACATGCAACATGCAACATGCAACATGCAACATGCAACATGCAACATGCAACATGCAACATGCAACATGCAACATGCAACATGCAACATGCAACATGCAACATGCAACATGCAACATGCAACATGCAACATGCAACATGCAACATGCAACATGCAACATGCAACATGCAACATGCAACATGCAACATGCAACATGCAACATGCAACATGCAACATGCAACATGCAACATGCAACATGCAACATGCAACATGCAACATGCAACATGCAACATGCAACATGCAACATGCAACATGCAACATGCAACATGCAACATGCAACATGCAACATGCAACATGCAACATGCAACATGCAACATGCAACATGCAACATGCAACATGCAACATGCAACATGCAACATGCAACATGCAACATGCAACATGCAACATGCAACATGCAACATGCAACATGCAACATGCAACATGCAACATGCAACATGCAACATGCAACATGCAACATGCAACATGCAACATGCAACATGCAACATGCAACATGCAACATGCAACATGCAACATGCAACATGCAACATGCAACATGCAACATGCAACATGCAACATGCAATGCAACATGCAACATGCAACATGCAACATGCAACATGCAACATGCAACATGCAACATGCAACATGCAGCAAGTGTACAAGGTGAATGCATGCATTCGCCCGAACCATGACCTGGAAAACAGAGCCTTGCTCCACCACTTCTACCTTCGGAATGACATAACGCAATGGCGATCAGAGAACCTCGGTTTCACCGGGTTCAATGAAGATCATTTGGCAAACGCCATAATCGCCGAGCGAAATGGGCCAAGTTCCCTGTTAATTACGAAGGTGGAGCTTCAGCTCATTTTCGATTCATTAAAGAAGAAGAAGTCAGCAGGAGTCGATGGCATATCCAACGTTGTACTTCGACATTTACCGCAAGATGCAGTAGACATTTATACCACACTGTTTAACAACGCTCTGAATAATGCATATTATCCAGTGCGGTGGAAGACGGCTGTGGTGCATCCTCTCCCGAAAAAGGGAAAGGACAACTCCAATCCGGCGAATCTCCGGTCGATAAGTCTTCTTCCGAGTATCAGCAAGGTATTCGAAAAAGTTATCAATAGAGCTCTGTCAAAGTGGGCAGAGGACAATAATATCATACCGGATAATCAGTTCGGTTTTAAGGCGGGACATGACACCATTCATGCCGCGTCTAAACTCGTTTCTGATGTCCAATGGAACAAATCTAAAAAGCAGTGTACGGGTGCCTGTCTGGTTGATTTGGAGAAGGCCTTCGACACCGTATGGCTAGAGGGTCTTTATCTAAAGCTGACCAGACTTGGCATTAGTAAACCACTATTGTATATGCTTTATGATATGCTCAATGGTAGAAAGTTTGTTGTCAAGAGTGGCAATGTGACTTCTACCACAACCTTTAATATTAAAAATGGTCTTCAGCAGGGAGCGGTCAACTCGCCGATTCTATTCAGCATTTACACCAGCGATCTGATAAGTAGTCTAACTCAGGCAATTGCGTATGCCGACGATCTAATTGCGTACAGAACAGCTCCAAAAGTCGAGGTCATCAGAATTCTTTTGCAGCGTGACTTCGAGAAGATTCAGCGATATTGCGATGACTGGAAGTTGAAAATCAACTTCCAGAAATCAGAAACTATCTTGTTTAGGACTCCGTTGCATGGAGCCACAAGGGATACGAGAAAGAACTGGCGTAAGCTGGTGATCGTAGGGCCAAATGGACAGCCACTGGCGAATAAAAGTGTAGTAAAGTACCTTGGCATCTGGATGGATCAGTATTTGTATTTCGACAGACATATAAATGCTGCTCTGTCCAGGGCTAGGGGAGCTTTTGCCCTAACAAAACGGTTGTTTTATAGCAGCCGGCTTGACAGCAGGGTGAAGGTGATTTGCTACATGGCCCTCATACGGCCGATGATTGCCTATGGGTGCCCGGTTTGGTTCAACGTTGCCCATCTCAAATGGAAAAGATTCGGGTGTTTGAGAGGCAGTGTCTTAGACGCTGCCTTGGATTACACAGAACACCAGAGTCGGAGTACAAACATTATTATTCCAATCTGGTTCTATACAACGGCGCCAACATAAACAGGATAGATAATTTCTTGCTGAAGCTTATTCGAGGTCACATTGCAAGAGCAATGTCCTCGACCAACAGCTTAATTTTTGGGGCTTATTACCCTAAAAACGATTACTACGAGAGTGTGCGTCTAAGCGGCTTTATTCCGCCCGATGCATTCCTCTACTTAGACAGTCGAGGGCTGATCCAGGATAGAGCGGCGGTTCCGCTAATCTACCACGTCGGCCGTAGAACTGTAGATCGGCGGCTCCTTTACGGTCGAGACGTCCTCGCACACGGAGCGGAGCACCTTCGGTTCAGTAGGACTGTGTCCGATCGGGACCGAAGAGATAGGGTAAAGCAGGAGAACCAGTTCTGGTGGTTGAAACCTGAACACGAAGATTCTTCGGATATTTAAAAGTTGACTGCATTTTTCTATGCCATGGCCGACTTACATAGGTTTAGGTAGTTAGTTTTAAGTAGGGACAGTCAGGGTGGCACAAAAAAAAAAAAAAAAAAAAAAAAAAAAAAAAAAAAAAAAAAAAAATATAAAACCAATAAAAACACAAAAAAAAATTATAAAACCAATAAAACACAAAAAAAAAAAATTATAAAAACCCGAAAATGCTTGCTGTGGCTGTTCTAGTTTGTAAGTAGTCTGTAAGTAGTTTGTAAGTAGCTTTAAGTAGTTTTATAGTAGTTTTAATTAGTTTTAATTAGTTATAATTAGTTTTAATTAGTTTTAATTTAGTTTTATTTAGTTTGTAAGTTTTATATAAAACAAAAAAATAAAGACAAAGATACCGAGTTTTTTTATAAATTCTTCTCGGTGAAAAATAAAACCGATATGGATTCTAGTTTTAAGATAGTTCTTAGGCCGAAAGGCATTAGCATTAAGTTATTAATTTAACTTAGAGCGCCCGAATGGGCCAGTAAGTTAGTTGTAAGATATTGATAAGTAGGCTAGTTTTTATGAATTTTTGTCTAGCTTTAAGATAGTTTTAAGATAATGGAAAAATAAAAATGAATTAAAAAAAAAAAAAAAAAAAAAAAAATGCAACATGCAACATGCAACATGCAACATGCAACATGCAACATGCAACATGCAACATGCAACATGCAACATGCAACATGCAACATGCAACATGCAACATGCAACATGCAACATGCAACATGCAAAATGCAACATGCAACATGCAACATGCAACATGCAACATGCAACATGCAACATGCAACATGCAACATGCAACATGCAACATGCAACATGCAACATGCAACATGCAACATGCAACATGCAACATGCAACATGCAACATGCAACATGCAACATGCAACATGCAACATGCAACATGCAACATGCAACATGCAACATGCAACATGCAACATGCAACATGCAACATGCAACATGCAACATGCAACATGCAACATGCAACATGCAACATGCAACATGCAACATGCAACATGCAACATGCACCAACATGCAACATGCAACATGCAACATGCAACATGCAACATGCAACATGCAACATGCAACATGCAACATGCAACATGCAACATGCAACATGCAACATGCAACATGCAACATGCAACATGCAACATGCAACATGCAACATGCAACATGCAACATGCAACATGCAACATGCAACATGCAACATGCAACATGCAACATGCAACATGCAACATGCAAATGCAACATGCAACATGCAACATGCAACATGCAACATGCAACATGCAACATGCAACATGCAACATGCAACATGCAACATGCAACATGCAACATGCAACATGCAACATGCAACATGCAACATGCAACATGCAACATGCAACATGCAACATGCAACATGCAACATGCAACATGCAACATGCAACATGCAACATGCAACATGCAACATGCAACATGCAACATGCAACATGCAACATGCAACATGCAACATGCAACATGCAACATGCAACATGCAACATGCAACATGCAACATGCAACATGCAACATGCAACATGCAACATGCAACATGAACTGCAACATGCAACATGCAACATGCAACATGCAACATGCAACATGCAACATGCAACATGCAACATGCAACATGCAACATGCAACATGCAACATGCAACATGCAACATGCAACATGCAACATGCAACATGCAACATGCAACATGCAACATGCAACATGCAACATGCAACATGCAACATGCAACATGCAACATGCAACATGCAACATGCAACATGCAACATGCAACATGCAACATGCAACATGCAACATGCAACATGCAACATGCAACATGCAACATGCAACATGCAACATGCAACATGCAACATGCAACATGCAACATGCAACATGCAACATGCAACATGCAACATGCAACATGCAACATGCAACATGCAACATGCAACATGCAACATGCAACATGCAACATGCAACATGCAACATGCAACATGCAACATGCAACATGCAACATGCAACATGCAACATGCAACATGCAACATGCAACATGCAACATGCAACATGCAACATGCAACATGCAACATGCAACATGCAACATGCAACATGCAACATGCAACATGCAACATGCAACATGCAACATGCAACATGCAACATGCAACATGCAACATGCAACATGCAACATGCAACATGCAACATGCAACATGCAAACATGCAACATGCACATGCAACATGCAACATGCAACATGCAACATGCAACATGCAACATGCAACATGCAACATGCAACATGCAACATGCAACATGCAACATGCAACATGCAACATGCAACATGCAACATGCAACATGCAACATGCAACATGCAACATGCAACATGCAACATGCAACATGCAACATGCAACATGCAACATGCAACATGCAACATGCAACATGCAACATGCAACATGCAACATGCAACATGCAACATGCAACATGCAACATGCAACATGCAACATGCAACATGCAACATGCAACATGCAACATGCAACATGCAACATGCAACATGCAACATGCAACATGCAACATGCAACATGCAACATGCAACATGCAACATGCAACTGCAACATGCAACATGCAACATGCAACATGCAACATGCAACATGCAACATGCAACATGCAACATGCAACATGCAACATGCAACATGCAACATGCAACATGCAACATGCAACATGCAACATGCAACATGCAACATGCAACATGCAACATGCAACATGCAACATGCAACATGCAACATGCAACATGCAACATGCAACATGCAACATGCAACATGCAACATGCAACATGCAACATGCAACATGCAACATGCAACATGCAACATGCAACATGCAACATGCAACATGCAACATGCAACATGCAACATGCAACATGCAACATGCAACATGCAACATGCAACATGCAACATGCAACATGCAACATGCAACATGCAACATGCAACATGCAACATGCAACATGCAACATGCAACATGCAACATGCAACATGCAACATGCAACATGCAACATGCAACATGCAACATGCAACATGCAACATGCAACATGCAACATGCAACATGCAACATGCAACATGCAACATGCAACATGCAACATGCAACATGCAACATGCAACATGCAACATGCAACATGCAACATGCAACATGCAACATGCAACATGCAACATGCAACATGCAACATGCAACATGCAACATGCAACATGCAACATGCAACATGCAACATGCAACATGCAACATGCAACATGCAACATGCAACATGCAACATGCAACATGCAACATGCAACATGCAACATGCAACATGCAACATGCAACATGCAACATGCAACATGCAACATGCAACATGCAACATGCAACATGCAACATGCAACATGCAACATGCAACATGCAACATGCAACATGCAACATGCAACATGCAACATGCAACATGCAACATGCAACATGCAACATGCAACATGCAACATGCAACATGCAACATGCAACATGCAACATGCAACATGCAACATGCAACATGCAACATGCAACATGCAACATGCAACATGCAACATGCAACATGCAACATGCAACATGCAACATGCAACATGCAACATGCAACATGCAACATGCAACATGCAACATGCAACATGCAACATGCAACATGCAACATGCAACATGCAACATGCAACATGCAACATGCAACATGCAACATGCAACATGCAACATGCAACATGCAACATGCAACATGCAACATGCAACATGCAACATGCAACATGCAACATGCAACATGCAACATGCAACATGCAACATGCAACATGCAACATGCAACATGCAACATGCAACATGCAACATGCAACATGCAACATGCAACATGCAACATGCAACATGCAACATGCAACATGCAACATGCAACATGCAACATGCAACATGCAACATGCAACATGCAACATGCAACATGCAACATGCAACATGCAACATGCAACATGCAACATGCAACATGCAACATGCAACATGCAACATGCAACATGCAACATGCAACATGCAACATGCAACATGCAACATGCAACATGCAACATGCAACATGCAACATGCAACATGCAACATGCAACATGCAACATGCAACATGCAACATGCAACATGCAACATGCAACATGCAACATGCAACATGCAACATGCAACATGCAACATGCAACATGCAACATGCAACATGCAACATGCAACATGCAACATGCAACATGCAACATGCAACATGCAACATGCAACATGCAACATGCAACATGCAACATGCAACATGCAACATTGCAACATGCAACATGCAACATGCAACATGCAACATGCAACATGCAACATGCAACATGCAACATGCAACATGCAACATGCAACATGCAACATGCAACATGCAACATGCAACATGCAACATGCAACATGCAACATGCAACATGCAACATGCAACATGCAACATGCAACATGCAACATGCAACATGCAACATGCAACATGCAACATGCAACATGCAACATGCAACATGCAACATGCAACATGCAACATGCAACATGCAACATGCAACATGCAACATGCAACATGCAACATGCAACATGCAACATGCAACATGCAACATGCAACATGCAACATGCAACATGCAACATGCAACATGCAACATGCAACATGCAACATGCAACATGCAACATGCAACATGCATGCAACATGCAACATGCAACATGCAACATGCAACATGCAACATGCAACATGCAACATGCAACATGCAACATGCAACATGCAACATGCAACATGCAACATGCAACATGCAACATGCAACATGCAACATGCAACATGCAACATGCAACATGCAACATGCAACATGCAACATGCAACATGCAACATGCAACATGCAACATGCAACATGCAACATGCAACATGCAACATGCAACATGCAACATGCAACATGCAACATGCAACATGCAACATGCAACATGCAACATGCAACATGCAACATGCAACATGCAACATGCAACATGCAACATGCAACATGCAACATGCAACATGCAACATGCAACATGCAACATGCAACATGCAACATGCAACATGCAACATGCAACATGCAACATGCAACATGCAACATGCAACATGCAACATGCAACATGCAACATGCAACATGCAACATGCAACATGCAACATGCAACATGCAACATGCAACATGCAACATGCAACATGCAACATGCAACATGCAACATGCAACATGCAACATGCAACATGCAAACATGCAACATGCAACATGCAACATGCAACATGCAACATGCAACATGCAACATGCAACATGCAACATGCAACATGCAACATGCAACATGCAACATGCAACATGCAACATGCAACATGCAACATGCAACATGCAACATGCAACATGCAACATGCAACATGCAACATGCAACATGCAACATGCAACATGCAACATGCAACATGCAACATGCAACATGCAACATGCAACATGCAACATGCAACATGCAACATGCAACATGCAACATGCAACATGCAACATGCAACATGCAACATGCAACATGCAACATGCAACATGCAACATGCAACATGCAACATGCAACATGCAACATGCAACATGCAACATGCAACATGCAACATGCAACATGCAACATGCAACATGCAACATGCAACATGCAACATGCAACATGCAACATGCAACATGCAACATGCAACATGCAACATGCAACATGCAACATGCAACATGCAACATGCAACATGCAACATGCAACATGCAACATGCAACATGCAACATGCAACATGCAACATGCAACATGCAACATGCAACATGCAACATGCAACATGCAACATGCAACATGCAACATGCAACATGCAACATGCAACATGCAACATGCAACATGCAACATACAACATGCAACATGCAACATGCAACATGCAACATGCAACATGCAACATGCAACATGCAACATGCAACATGCAACATGCAACATGCAACATGCAACATGCAACATGCAACATGCAACATGCAACATGCAACATGCAACATGCAACATGCAACATGCAACATGCAACATGCAACATGCAACATGCAACATGCAACATGCAAAATGCAACATGCAACATGCAACATGCAACATGCAACATGCCAAATGCAACATGCAACATGCAACATGCAACATACAACATGCAACATGCAACATGTTTTCTGTCATGATAGTTTTCTGTCATGATAGATTTCTATCATGATAGTTTTCTATCATGATAGTTTTCTATCATGATAGTTTTCTATCATGATAGTTTTCTATTTCTAGTTTTCTGTCATAACAGTTTTCTATCATGATAGTTTTCTATCATGATAGTTTTCTGTCATGATAGTTTTCTATCATGATAGTTTTCTGTCATGATAGTTTTCTATCATGATAGTTTTCTGTCATGATAGTTTTCTATCATGATAGTTTTCTATCATGATAGTTTTCTATCATGATAGTTTTCTGTCATTATAGTTTTCTATCATGATAGTTTTCTATCATGATAGTTTTCTGTCATGATAGTTTTCTATCATGATAGTTTTCTATCATGATAGTTTTCTATCATGATAGTTTTCTATCTTATAGTTTTCTATCATGATAGTTTTCTATCATGATAGTTTTCTGTCATGATAGTTTTCTATCATGATAGTTTTCTATCATGATAGTTTTCTATCATGATAGTTTTCTATCTTATAGTTTTCTATGATCATAGTTTTCTATCATGATAGTTTTCTATCATGATAGTTTTCTTTCATGATAGTTTTCTATCATGATAGTTTTCTATCATGATAGTTTTCTATCATGATAGTTTTCTATCGTGATAGTTTTTTCTGTCATGATAGTTTTCTGTCATGATAGTTTTCTATCATGATAGTTTTCTATCATGATAGTTTTCTGTCATGATAGTTTTCTATCATGATAGTTTTCTAGCATGATAGTTTTCTATCATGATAGTTTTCTGTCATAACAGTTTTCTATAATGATAGTTTTCTATCATGATAGTTTTCTATCATGATAGTTTTCTGTCATGATAGTTTTCTATCATGATAGTTTTCTAGCATGATAGTTTTCTATCATGATAGTTTTCTGTCATAACAGTTTTCTATAATGATAGTTTTCTATCATGATAGTTTTCTATCATGATAGTTTTCTGTCATGATAGTTTTCTGTCATGATAGTTTTCTATCATGATAGTTTTCTATCATGATAGTTTTCTATCATGATAGTTTTCTGTCATGATAGTTTTCTATCGTGATAGTTTTTTCTGTCATGATAGTTTTTTATCATGACAGTTTTCTTTCATGATAGTTTTCTATCATGATAGTTTTTTATCATGATAGTTTTCTATCATGATAGTTTTATATCATGATAGTTTTCTGTCATGATAGTTTTCTTTCATGATAGTTTTCTATCATGATAGTTTTCTATCATGATAGTTTTCTATCATGATAGTTTTCTGTCATGATAGTTTTCTATCATGATAATTTTCTATCATGATAGTTTTCTATCATGATAGTTTTCTGTCATGATAGTTTTTTCTGTCATGATAGTTTTCTATCATCATAGTTTTCTATCATGATAGTTTTCTATCATGATAATTTTCTGTCATGATAGTTTTCTGTCATGGTAGTTTTCTATCATGATAGTTTTCTATCATGATAGTTTTCTGTCATGATAATTTTCTATCATGATAGTTTTCTGTCATGATAGTTTTCTGTCATGATAGTTTTCTATCATGATAGTTTTCTATCATGATAATTTTCCATCATGATAGTTTTCTATCATGATAATTTTCTGTCATGATAGTTTTCTGTCATGGTAGTTTTCTATCATGATAGTTTTCTATCATTATAGTTTTCTATCATGATAGTTTTCTATCATGATAGTTTTCTGTCATGATAGTTTTTTCTGTCATGATAGTTTTCTATCATCATAGTTTTCTATCATGATAGTTTTCTATCATGATAATTTTCTGTCATGATAGTTTTCTGTGATGGTAGTTTTCTATCATGATAGTTTTCTATCATGATAGTTTTCTGTCATGATAATTTTCTATCATGATAGTTTTCTATCATGATAGTATTCTATCATTATAGTTTTCTGTCATGATAGTTTTCTATCATGATAGTTTTCTGTCATGATAGTTTTCTATCACGATAGTTTTCTATCATGATAGTTTTCTATCATGATAGTTTTCTGTCATGATAGTTTTCTATCATGATAGTTTTCTATCATGATAGTTTTCTGTCATGATAGTTTTCTATCATGATAGTTTTCTATCATGATAGTTTTCTGTCATGATAGTTTTCTATCATGATAGTTTTCCATCATGATAGTTTTCTATCATGATAATTTTCTGTCATGATAGCTTTCTATCATGATACTTTTCTATCATGATAGTTTTCTATCATGATAGTTTTCTGTCATGATAGTTTTCTATCATGATAGTTTTCTATCATGATAGTTTTCTATCATGATAGTTTTCTGTCATGCTAGTTTTCTATCATGATAGTTTTCTATCATGATAGTTTTCTATCATAATAGTTTTCTATCATGATAGTTTTCTGTCATGATAGTTTTCTATCATGATAGTTTTCTATCATGATAGTTTTCTGTCATGATAGTTTTCTGTCATGATAGTTTTCTATCATGATAGTTTTCTATCATGATAGTTTTCTATCGTGATAGTTTTTTCTGTCATGATAGTTTTCTATCATGATAGTTTTTTATCATGACAGTTTTCTTTCATGATAGTTTTCTATCATGATAGTTTTTTATCATGATAGTTTTCTATCATGATAGTTTTCTATCATGATAGTTTTCTGTCATGATAGTTTTCTTTCATGATAGTTTTCTATCATGATAGTTTTCTATCATGATAGTTTTCTATCATGATAGTTTTCTGTCATGATAGTTTTCTATCATGATAGTTTTTTATCATGATAGTTTTCTATCATGATAGTATTCTGTCATGATAGTTTTCTATCATGATAGTTTTTTATCATGAAAGTTTTCTATTTCTAGTTTTCTGTCATAACAGTTTTCTATCATGATAGTTTTCTGTCATGATAGTTTTCTATCATGATAGTTTTCTGTCATGATAGTTTTCTATCATGATAGTTTTCTATCATGATAGTTTTCTGTCATGATAGTTTTCTATCATGATAGTTTTCTATCATGATAGTTTTCTATCATGATAGTTTTCTGTCATGATAGTTTTCTATCATGATAGTTTTCTATCATGATAGTTTTCTATCATGATAGTTTTCTGTCATGATAGTTTTCTATCATGATAGTTTTCTATCATGATAGTTTTCTATCATGATAGTTTTCTGTCATGATAGTTTTCTATCATGATAGTTTTCTATCATGATAGTTTTCTGTCATGATAGTTTTCTATCATGATAGTTTTCTATCATGATAGTTTTCTATCATGATATTTTTCTGTCATGATAGTGTTCTATCATGATAGTTTTCTATCATGATAGTTTTCTGTCATGATAGTTTTCTATCATGATAGTTTTCTATCATGATAGTTTTCTATCATGATAGTTTTCTGTCATGATAGTTTTCTATCATGATAGTTTTCTATCATGATAGTTTTCTATCATGATAGTTTTCTATCGTGATAGTTTTCTATCATGATAGTTTTCTATCATGATAGTTTTCTATCATGATAGTTTTCTATCGTGATAGTTTTTTCTGTCATGATAGTTTTCTATCATGATAGTTTTCTATCATGATAGTTTTTTATCATGATAGTTTTCTTTCATGATAGTTTTCTATCATGATAGTTTTCTATCATGATAGTTTTCTATCATGATAGTTTTCTGTCATGATAGTTTTCTATCATGATAGTTTTCTATCATGATAGTTTTCTGTCATGATAGTTTTCTATCATGATAGTTTTCTATCATGATAGTTTTCTATTTCTAGTTTTCTGTCAAGATAGTTTTCTATCATGATAGTTTTCTATCATGATAGTTTTCTATCATGATAGTTTTCTGTCATGATAGTTTTCTATCGTGATAGTTTTCTATCATGATAGTTTTCTTTCATGATAGTTTGCTATCATGATAGTTTTCTATCATGATAATTTTCTGTCATGGAAGTTATCTACCATGATAGTTTTCTATCATGATAGTTTTCTATCATGATAGTTTTCTATCATGATAGTTTTCTGTCATGATAGTTTTCTATCATGATAGTTTTCTGTCATGATAGTTTTCTATCATGATAGATTTCTATCATGATAGTTTTCTATCATGATAGTTTTCTGTCATGATAGTTTTCTATCATGATAGTTTTCTATCATGATAGTTTTCTATCATGATAATTTTCTGTCATGATAGTTTTCTATCATGATAGTTTTCTATCATGATAGTTTTCTATCATGATAGTTTTCTGTCATGTTAGTTTTCTATCATGATAGTTTTCTATCATGATAGTTTTCTATCATGATAGTTTTCTATCATGATAGTTTTCTATCATGATAGTTTTCTATCATGATAGTTTTCTATCATGATAGTTTTCTATCATGATAGTTTTCTATGATAGTTTTCTATCATGATAGTTTTCTGTCATGATAGTTTTCTATCATGATAGTCTTCTATCATGATAGTTTTCTATCATGATAGTTTTCTATTATGACAGTTTTCTATCATGATAATTTTCTATCTGACAGTTTTCTGTCATGATAGTTCTCTATCATGGTAGTTTTCTGTCATGAAAGTTTTCTATCATGATTGTTTTCTGTCATGATAGTTTTCTATCATGATAGTCTTCTATCATGATAGTTTTTTGTCGTGATAGTTTCTGTCATGATTGTTTTCTATCATGATAGTTTTCTGTCAGGATAGTTTTCTATCATGATAGTTTTTTATCATGATAGTTTTCTATCATGATAGTTTTCTGTCATGAAAATTTTCTATCATGATAGTTTTCTATCATGATAGTTTTCTGTCAGGATAGTTTTCTATCATGATAGTTTTTTATCATGATAGTTTTCTATCATGATAGTTATCTGTCATGAAAATTTTCTATCATGATAGTTTTCTATCATGATAGTTTTCTGTCATGATAGTTTTCTATCATGATAGTTTTCTATCATGATAGATTTCTATCATGATAGTTTTCTGTCAGGATAGTTTTCTATCATGATAGTTTTTTATCATGATAGTTTTCTATCATGATGGTTTTCTGTCATGAAAATTTTCTATCATGATAGTTTTCTATCATGATAGTTTTCTGTCATGATAGTTTTCTATCATGATAGTTTTCTGTCATGATAGTTTTCTATCATGATAGTTTTCTGTTATGATAGTTTTCTATCATGATAGTTTTCTATCATGATAGTTTTCTATTATGACAGTTTTCTATCATGATCATTTTCTATCTGACAGTTTTCTGTCATGATAGTTCTCTATCATGGTAGTTTTCTGTCATGAAAGTTTTCTATCATGATTGTTTTCTATCATGATAATATTCTATCATGATAGTTTTCTATCATGATAGTTTTTTCTGTCATGATAGTTTTCTGTCATGATAGTTTTCTATCATTATAGTTTTCTATCATGATAGTTTTCTATCATGATAGTTTTCTGTCATGATAGTTTTCTATCATGATAGTTTTCTATCATGATAGTTTTCTGTCAGGATAGTTTTCTATCATGATAGTTTTTTATCATGATAGTTTTTTCTCATGATAGTTTTCTATCATGATAGTTTTCTGTCATGGTAGTTTTCTATTGTGATAGTTTTCTATCATGATAGTTTTCTGTCATGATAATTTTCTATCATGATAGTTTGCTGTCATGATAGTTTTCTATCATGATAGTTTTCTATCATGATAGTTTTCTGTCATGATGGTTTTCTATCATGATAGTTTTCTATCATGATAGTTTTCTATCATGATAGTTTTTTATCATGATAGTTTTCTTTCATGATAGTTTTCTATCATGATTGTTTTCTGTCATGATAGTTTTCTATCATGATAGTTTTCTATCATGATAGTTTTCTATCATGATAGTTTTCTATCATGATAGTTTCTTATTATGATTGTTTTCTATCATGATAGTTTTCTGTTATGATAGTTGTCTATCATGATAATTTTTCTGTCATGAAAGTTTTCTATCATGATAGTTTTTTATCATGATAGTTTTCTATCATGATAGTTTTCTGCAATTATAGTTTTCATGATACCAAACTATCATGATAGTTTTCTGTCATAATAGTTTTCTGTCATGATAGTTTTCTATCATGATAGTTTTCTGTCATGATAGTTTTCTATCATGATAGTTTTCTATCATGATAGTTTTCTGTCAGGATAGTTTTCTATCATGATAGTTTTTTATCATGATAGTTTTCTTTCATGATAGTTTTTTATCATGATAGTTTTCTTTCATGATAGTTTTCTATCATGATTGTTTTCTGTCATGATAGTTTTCTATCATGATAGTTTTCTGTCATGATAGTTTTCTATCATGATAGTTTTCTGTCATGATAGTTTTCTATCATGATAGTTTTCTGTCATGATAGTTTTCTGTCATGATGTTTTTCTATCATGATAGTTTTCTATCATGATAGTTTTCTATCATGATTGTTTTCTATCATGATAGTTTTCTATCATGATAGTTTCTTATCATGATTGTTTTCTATCATGATAGTTTTCTGTCATGATAGTTTTCTATCATGATAATTTTTCTGTCATGAAAGTTTTCTATCATGATATTTTTTTATCATGATAGTTTTCTATCATGATAGTTTGCTGCAATTATAGTTTTCATGATACCAAACTATCATGATAGTTTTCTGTCATAATAGTTTTCTGTCATGATAGTTTTCTATCATGATAGTTTTCTGTCATGATAGTTTTCTATCATGATAGTTTTCTATCATGATAGTTTTCTGTCAGGATAGTTTTCTATCATGATAGTTTTTTATCATGATAGTTTTCTTTCATGATAGTTTTCTATCATGATAGTTTTCTGTCATGATAGTTTTCTATTATGATAGTTTTCTATCATGATAGTTTTCTGTCATGATAGTTTTCTATCATGATAGTTTGCTGTCATGATAGTTTTCTATCATGATAGTTTTCTATCATGATAGTTTTCTGTCATGATGGTTTTCTATCATGATAGTTTTCTATCATGATAGTTTTCTATCATGATAGTTTTTTATCATGATAGTTTTCTTTCATGATAGTTTTCTATCATGATTGTTTTCTGTCATGGTAGTTTTCTATCATGATAGTTTTCTATCATGATAGTTTTCTATCATGATAGTTTTCTATCATGATAGTTTTCTATCATGATAGTTTTCTATCATGATAGTTTCTTATCATGATTGTTTTTTATCATGATAGTTTTCTGTCATGATAGTTTTCTATCATAATAGTTTTCTGTCATGAAAGTTTTCTATAATGATAGTTTTTTATCATGATAGTTTTCTGTCATGATAGTTTTCTATCATGATAATTTTTCTGTCATGAAAGTTTTCTATCATGATAGTTTTTTATCATGATAGTTTTCTATCATGATAGTTTTCTGCAATTATAGTTTTCATGATACCAAACTATCATGATAGAAAACTATAATGACATAAGGCTTTCATGACAGGAAACAATCATGATAGCAAACTATAATGATAGAAAACTATCATGATAAAAAACTAATAGTTCAAGATACTTTAATGGGAAAGAAAGCAGTCGGCATTTACACAACCTGATTTTTCCAGTGCAATTTTTGTTTTTTATTGGGGAAAGTCAATTTTTTACAACAACAACAACAACAACAACAACAACAAAAAGATAGTCATTGGAAAAATCGTGCCAGGTAAATGCTGACATAGAAGAAGAAATACATATGTAAACATTTGGAATGCATTTCGCAGATAGTATTGGATACAAATCTGAACGCAACTACGTTTACTTTAGGCGTGTTTTATTATCATCGGTATCTGGATCTGAATCAACTCAAGGCTTGTTCAAATAGAGCGCAGTCCGACGCACTATGGACCCAAGTGACGTTTTCTGAAATTTTGCATGTATCTTCTTGAATATGCTGCCAACAAAATAATGTTGGTTTCTAAATGGGTTAAATAAATGCTATTTTTATTTAAAAATAATACAAACATTTTCATACACACAAATTACGGAAAAAACACATAACACCGTTATTTTTTGCGTTATGTTATTTGATATTGAATTAAAAAAAAATTGTATAAATCAAAGGGCACGGTGATAGCCAGTAAAGTTCTTGTTCTACATCTTATTTACAGGATCCAACCTAGGCAATTATTGACCCCTCTCTTACTCCAGTAACAATAAAGTCAAATACTTCAAATTTTAAGCATTTACTTAGCCAATCAAATCCAAGCACGGCAATAAATTCTTACTTCTAGGAATTAGTGGTTCCTGAGATATATAGATCTTCATGCATCACTAAAACCATATAACTGACCTACTCATCCCTCACTCGTTGATTGACAGGGCGTCAAAATTATGGAAGAATCTCACACAACGGAAGGTTGGTAGGGAAGAAAAAAAGAAAAAATTGTTATTTTCCAGGGGGCGTTTCTCGAAATTTGTATTCAATTTTAATTTTTGGCGGAGCAAAATCGCATCGTCACCTCCAAGTGGTGCCCGCTGAATAGCCGTAAGGTGAACTAACGACGAGCGTTGGATCTATTGTATCCAAGAGCTGAGACACCTGAGTTACCTTCTCAGGAACTAGGAGCAAAATGTAAGATAAGACATCGCTCTAAAGAACCAGCTCTCTAAGAAACCCAAGAGCGTCTGACACATAATGTGCGGCTAATTGGTCAGCGTCTGATCCCATAGGGGCGGCTGTATTTAAAAACCTTGAATAGAGAAAGTAACTAGCTATTTATGGTTAACAAACAAAGTTACAAATGATTAAATATGGCAATGAGTAAAACAAATAGATATAATACCCCAGGTGGCAATCCAGTTAAACTGGTAAATCCACTCTCTACGGAGATCGGTCCTACGGATTCTGGGGAGGACCAATTATTGCTTCTAGGAAACAGAAAGAGTTCTAAAACACCGAGAACTCCACCGAATGTAATCTCAAGGGTTATTCCATCATAAACCCCTACACAAAAATCAAATGACATAGAAGTCATAAACGAAAAAGGAACCAATTACTATGAAAAGTTCGAAAGAAAAGATCAGCAGTGTTCCAAAGAAAATAACGAGATCCAAGTTGAATCCAAAAATTACTATGAAGAATGGCAAAAAGAAATTTTAGCCAGAAAACAACTTGAAGTCTTCGTTGAAAGTCTTCAGAGGCAAGTTAAGAGCCTTGAAGAAAAAGTCAGTTTGCTAGACAAGAAAACGTCAAATGACAACAAGTACAGTCCAAAAACTCTTGTAGTGAAAAGCCCACAAAAAACTGCAATTGAGTTCCATACTGATGAGGAAGAGCTCCTTCTTGAAACCGATGGTAGCAGAAACAAGCGTAAATCCAAGAAACGAAAAGCAGAGGGTAGCCCAGAGACTGTTCAAAAAAGTCAGCAGACGACAACTTCAAAAGCAGATACTGCTGCAATAATGAAAACAGCTAATAAAGAAACAGGAGATGTACCCCAAAAGAAGTCTTATGTTAAAGGCACTAGACAAACTGCACCACCTCCAATCATGATTTCCGGGTTGGCAATGTTTGGCGAGCTTAAGAGCATAGTAGAAAAATGCACGAATAAGGAATGTAAATACACATCATACAATAAAGACAATTGGAAAGTCATTGTTGAAGACGCCGATGCATATAGATCTGTCACTGAAGAATTGAACAAGAAGCAAATTCAGTGGCACTCGTACGAAAATAAAGCTACAAGATCGATAAAAGTAGTAGCAAGAGGCCTTCACTCTTCATGTGATGCTAAAGAAATTGTCGAAGACCTTATACAAAAAGGCTTTCAAGCTCTCGATGCCAATAATCTTATTAAAAATGAGATAATCAAAAACTCCACTGGGGTATCGACGACAAAAAAGAGATCTCTACCTTTATTTATGCTCACTTTCGAGAATAAAGAAAGTCTCGATAAGATTTACAGTATTAAATCAATTATGGGCATAGTTGTCAAAATTGAACCACTGCGAAAGTCAAAAATTGTTCCACAATGCAAGCGTTGCCAAGCCTTTGGGCATACACAAAAATACTGCAATCGCGAGTTTGCTTGTGTTAAATGCGAAGGCCGGCATGCAACTAAAAACTGTCCCATGGGCAGAGAACAGAAAGCGAAATGTGTTAACTGTCAAGGCAATCATCCTGCAAGTTACAGAGGATGTCCAGTCGCCAAAAAATTCCAAGACACAAAAAGAAAAAACAAAACTGGGAACAAGCTTAGAAGCTCAACAAACACAAAATCAATAGTTGAAAGCAAAACAGTAACGGTAGAAAACAAAACTAAAAATCAACCGGCAAAAGCAATTGCACTAAGCAAAAGTGATGAAAATAAATCCTATTCCCAGATTGTAAAAAATGTGCGGAAAAATGAAGAAACATCTATCAAAGAAATGCTTGAACTTATCCTTAAAAGGATTGACAAACAAGATTTAAACATAAAACAGCTAAGCGAAGAAGTCGCTCTTAAGAAACAATGATGGACAGAACACTTAAAATCGCAACATGGAATGCAAACGGTCTTTTACAACATGTATCAGAACTAAACATCTTTTTAGACATAGAGCACATAGACATTTGTTTGGTATCCGAAACTCACCTCGCTATAGAACAAAGTCTTGATAATAAATTACCAAACTATACGTGTTATCACGCTCCGCACCCAGCTGACAAAGCTAGGGGTGGATCAGCAATACTTATAAGAAAGTGCTTAACACACTATGAAGAACCAAAGTTTACTAATGAAAATATGCAAGTAACAACAATTAGTATTGGTATAAAACAAAAAGAGTTTAAGATAGCAGCTATATACTGCCCTCCGAGGCGCTCTCCAACTGAAGAAGACTTTGCAGAACTCCTTAACTTGTTAGGACATAACTTCCTTGTTGGTGGCGACTTCAATGCTAAACACACCCACTGGGGATCAAGGCTCATAACCACAAAAGGTAAACGGCTATACCAAGCAGGCCGCAAATACAACTGCGAATTTTATTCTTCTGGTTCGCCAACATATTGGCCATCTGATACTAACAAGATACCAGACCTTATAGACTTTTTCGTAGTTAAAGGTATAAAACGAAACCATATAAGTGTCGAAGGTAACTACGACTTATCGTCAGATCATACTCCAGTAATTTTAACACTGAGTGAAGCGGAAATAATAGAAAAAAGTAATCCTAAGCTCGTGAATAAAAGAACAAACTGGAACGAATTCAGAGATAAACTTGAAAGTTTTATAAACCTGAGATCCCCCATGCAAACAATTGAACAAATTGACCATGAAGTAGAACAATTTATTGCTGATGTGCAACAGGCTGCAGAAGAAAGTACTCCAACTATTTCGAAATCAAGAGAAAAAGAAATAAAATATCCTGTCGCGATAAAGGAGCTGATATTGGAAAAAAGAAGAGCTCGAAGAAAATGGCAAGTTACGAGATTTCCAGGTGATAAGGCAGTTTTTAACCGTCTTAACAACAAACTAAAGAAAAGAATCTGTGAGTTTAAAAACGAATCACTGAGTAGATTCCTGAATAGTCTGACGGCGGATGCTTCTACAAAATACTCTTTATGGAAAGCAGCTAAGCGCTTAAAAAGACCACAGACACAAAACCCGCCAATAAAATCTCAAAATGGTAAATGGGTCGGAAATCCGAAACAAAAGGCTGATCTCTTCGCTGAACATCTAGCGAATGTTTTTAAGCCATTCCCAGAAAACACAGCTACAGATCCCTTACAGTTTGTTGATAGAAACGACGAATGCGAAATACCTTTTGTCACGCTCAAAGAAGTAAGAAGCATGTGTCAACATAAGTTGTCTAACAAAAAATCACCAGGGTACGATCTCATAACTGCTCAGGTTTTGAAAGAAATGCCTTTAATAGCCTTCAAGAAACTCCAATTTATAATAAACGCATGCCTTAAACTAAGATATGTGCCACATCACTGGAAAATTGCAGAAGTCATTGTTATACCTAAACAAGGTAAGCCACCAACAGAAGTAACATCTTACAGACCAATATCGCTTATACCAATCATGGCAAAAGTTTTTGAAAAACTACTACTGAAAAGGCTTAGCAAAATAATAGAAGAAAGAAGACTAATTCCGAGCCATCAGTTTGGATTTAGAAATAAACATTCCACGATAGACCAAGTGCATCGAATTACGGATGTTGTGGAAAAGGCACTTGAAGAAAAACAAGTATGCTCGGCTATATTCTTAGATGTTGCTCAAGCCTTTGACAAGGTTTGGCACTTGGGACTTGAGTACAAACTGCATAGGGACCTTCCCAGGCAGTACTACGAAATACTGAAATCCTACGTTACGAACCGACTCTTTAGAGTACGGTACGACCAAAATTACTCGGAACTAAAGAAAATTGAAGCCGGTGTACCACAAGGAAGTATCCTAGGACCAACCCTGTATCTGTTATATACAAGGGATATTCCAGTGGACATCAACGCTATCATGGCCACCTTTGCTGATGATACTGCAATATTGGTGCCAGATAAATCCGTTACGAAGGCTACACAAAAATTGCAAAATGCAGTCGATAAAGTAAGTGATTGGACGCAGATATGGCGCATCAAACTAAACGAAACAAAATCGACGCATATAAACTTTACAAATAAAAACATAAACAATGTTCCAATTTATATAAACAGTACAGCAGTACCTTACTCCAATACCGCCAAATACCTTGGAATGACTTTGGATGCAAAGCTTAAATGGAAAGAGCACATCAAAAAGAAAAGAGAAGAACTAAACTTGAAGTACAGAAAAATGTACTGGTTACTAGGTAAGAACTCTGACCTATCTATCCAGAACAAACTAATGTTATATAAGCAAGTATTGAAACCCGTTTGGACATATGGCATCCAACTATGGGGCTGTACAAAGAAAACAAATGCTGAACCCATCCAAAAATTCCAAAGCAAGGTCCTTCGTGGAATAATTGATGCCCCTTGGTTTATAAGAAATAGCGATCTACATCGTGACCTACAAATTGAAATGGTTACAGAAGTGGTTAAAAAACACGCTGTATCACACAATCAGCGACTGCAAAGTCATACAAACTCTGAAATGGAGACCGTCCTAAATGTACGAAACAATGTTCGGAGATTAAGAAGAACCAAGCCTCATGAGCTAATGGTCTAAAAGCTATGGGAAAGTGTTATAACTTTAAACTTCCCCCAATGCGATTTAAAAATTAAGAAATAAAAATCATTTGTCGATCTTTCATAGATTGGTCCTGATTCACCGGTGGTTTTAGTGCGGTAAGAGTCCCACACTACTTGGTACCGATTCTTACCGAGTGTCTTTTGAAGATTTCCATCGGATAATAAAAAAAAAAAATTTTAATTTACATAAATTAAGAGCACTTCCACGTAGCACAAAGACCATTGAATTTTGGCGAAATAATACGGCTGTGTAATGCATGTAAAAGAAAAATTCCAGTTTCATTGAAATCGGTTAGTAATGGACAAAGTTGAGCTACCTTTAATTTAAAATGACACAGAATTGCATACCAAAAAAAAAATAATAAACTTTAGAATCATTTTTTTTAAATGCAGATAAATAACACATTAAAGATCACAAAATTATGACACCACTGTTATAAAAATCCGTAAATAATTAACAAATTTAACATTGCATAAAAAAATAAAATGCATGACTGGGTCGCACGTACTTGCTCTTATGTTCAAGACACTGCGACTGCGAGTTTAAGAAAATTGTATATAAAAACATACAAATACAACAGTTAAATTGGCTAAAACAGCTCTTTTGACAGTTTGAGGGAAAAAAAAGAATGCCATCTTAATTCTTGATTGAATATGATTGTATGGAAAAAAAATTTAAAATCGGGTAATTCCATGAAAAAGTGGACATGAAGATAGAAAAATGGAAAATTTATCTCGCCCCCTGTCTATTGTTCGCTAGTTTTAAAACTAGAATTACAAAATATCCTACAAGTAATAAGCATACGGCTAAAAATAAAATAAAATGATAAAAGGATTAACCCAAAATCTTTAAATTAAAAACGTGAAATAACGTGAGTTACCGACTTTTTGTAACGTGAGTTACCATGTATTTTAATAAATTTGTATAAAATATTTCCAATAATTTAAAATTTGTGTACAGATATAATCAGGCTGATAAATTCTTATATCTAATTCAACAAACCAGTTTACCTTTATTGGTTTGTTTAATTTTTAGAAAATATGCATAGTACTGCTACAAAACCCGTGTCCGAATATGGTAACGTGAGTTACCAACATGTTTTAGTATTTTGTACTAAGAAAGAATTTATTTTTCCCAAAAATTTTATTTTTTCCTAGAAGTTGAAATCATTACCATGTATAGAATTTATATTTTGTTTTATTTATATTTATATAAGTATGGAAATTTTAATGAAAGAGAGCGTGAAACTCTCCCAAATGTAACGTGAGTTACCATGGAATTGCCCAATCGTTGAAGCGGTTTTTAAAAAAAATTATTTTTTATATATAAAATTCTTAAAACATTTTTAAGAACAAATTTTGGTATGCAAATCTAGAGTATATATTTATGTGTATATAGAAAAAAAAATTTGAAACAAAATTGTTAACCTGTTTTTGAGATATCGAATTTTCAAAAAATAAATTTTAACCTTTTTTTAAAAATCCAAAACCTTTTTTTTTTTGAAAATTTTGATATGCAATATTATTTGATTTTATCTGAAGTTTGTATGTAAGAAAATTCATCTAAATCCGTTAAGCCGATAACGAGAAAATTCAAAATAAAAAAATAAGTTCTATGACAGGTACTATTAATAGTTGCTTAGTGTAAAATTTTATAATTTTTAATAATAGATCGTACTAATTTTAGTATATGAAAAAAGTTTAATCAAAATCGTAGGTGTCGTTCTTAAGCAAACAAATATTTTCCCTTGCGGTTTTTTAACTTTTGTATGGAAGGTACCGTTATTTTTTCATAAATGTTAATTTTTTTCCAAAAATGTTTCAGAGAGTACTAAAAAACTCTTAAATATCGAGTTTCAAAAAAAATGTTCCAGTCATTTTCGAAATATATATTTGATTTTCCAAAAAAAAAATTTGAAACATTTTTTAAAAATCCAAAAAACATTTTTTCAAAAATTTTGGTTCACTAAACTATTTATATTTTTTGGGAGCTTCTGCATAAAAAAAATAATTGAAATCAGTCGTACCGTTTTGAAGAAAATCAATAATTAAAAAAATGGTTCTTTGGGAGGTACCATTAATAACCATTTTTGAAAAATGGTTTTCCACCCAAAGGAAGCCTTTACTAAAATAAATTTATTGAATTTTTTTAAAGAAAAATTGTCAGGCCGCTTTTGAACAAAATACCTACGATTATGTAAAATTGCTACAGAAAATTGTATGGTAGGTACCGTTATTTTTGGTTCTAAAAAAAATGAAAAAAAGGTGTGGGCATAATCACCAAAAACCCCTATGTACCAAGCTTGAAGCAAATCGATCGATCCGTTTAGGCTGTAGACGAACAGACAGACAGACCGACAGACAGACAGACAGACAGAATTGTGCCACTCACTTTTTTGGTGTTCTCTATCATCGTAATATCATGTTTGATTGTTATCTCAAAAAATTTTTTTTGCACGAATCCAAAACTTGCCTTATAGTACCTATATCGCAAGTAAAAATGTATGACAGCACACAAATAGCACAGAAAGAGTATACAATTCTAGTAAAATTTTTAATTATTTATGCCTATGTTGGCCAGCTAACTTTTTGGACGTGTATTTTTCAGGTATTGAACAAAAAAATTGATATTTTAACCGAATATAACTTTATGATAATGAAAAAGTCTGTATTAGTAGTATCGCTAATAAAATTGAAAACATCCTAAACTATTTACCCTCTTCCTGTAAATACTTTCAAGCTTTATCGGCTGAGCTGCTTTCACCAATTAATAATAGACATCGAATATAATTCACTTTGGAAAATCTTTTCTTTTAATCAATTTTATATTTTCATTTACAAATTCAAATTGTCCATCTGTTGTAAGTAACAAAGGTCATTTCAAATTCGTCTAGTTCCAAAATTATCAAGGTGGTTCTAGTATCTTTGATCAGGGTAGTTCTACTTCCAGTTTCAGTTGAAATATTTTCGAACGATGATGGCACCATGAATGTAGTGATTTAGTCTTTATATTAAAAAAAAACGCTTTTGATCCAAAATTAGGCATAAATTCATATTTATTGCTTTTCAAAGTGAAATTGACATTTGGTCTTTCGCCAAAAAGATTTTTATTTTTCTCATGAATTATGTATGTCCAACAAACACCTACCACTTCATGTGTCGTAACATATATTTCTCTTTTGACACCTTACCAATTAAAATTACAACACCCACCCACTGACATAGTCCAAGGATCAATTATTACCAACAGCTTTTAACATAAAGTACCCCTGATTACAAACTTCAATGCCAATTGGGACTCAAATAGGAGTCATATTAATTAACATAGACTTGATACCTATGCCGCACCGGCTGGCAAAGAGTGTCGGTTCGGTCGACCATGATGTTGCAGACCAACAACCAAAACGTGCTCTTAGGCAATTAATTAATTAATTTGTCGATCTGTCTAGCCAAGGCTATACATAGGTTTGGGGCAGACAGAGAAAAAAAAAACACACAACAAAGAACAGGCAAAGAAATAAAACAAAACATCGTTTTGCCTACCTTAGCCACATACCTTCATACCACGACAAGAACGAAAAGAAGGATTGTATCAATTCTCTGCAAAATCCCCATCTTCCCCATTGTGATTCCCTTCCAATAATTGCCTCGAATCAAAGCGTCCCGTCCGTCGGACCTAGCGATCCGGTCGTCTCTCAGTTACAACAGGAGTATCTTGTAACTCAACAAACGAGATAAATTAAATGGCATGTGTAAAAGCGGTGATTACAATGCTCTTTGTGATACCTTCTCGCTGGTCGCTTCTCCTCTGGCCATGTCTTTCTTAGTACCAACTAGACGTTCAACATTCTCTGGTACTGATGTTCTGTTTCTGTTTCCGTTTTATTTTTTTAATCTGCCTATCTATTACTCGCTTGCTATTCGATTGGAAAGGATATTGCCATAATCCTACAGTAGTAAGGATAAGCTGAGATTTTTTTTTTTTTTTGTTTCTGTTCATCTTATTGAGAACGCCAGAGATTACTGCACCCCGACGACGACTAAGACGATGACGATGAGGACGACTCATAGAGTGACCAAATTTATCTTATCGACTTCAGTACTAATTTACGGCCAATTAACCTACCGGCCGGGTCGTACAAGTAAAACAAATTTCCCTTTGGACGCAATGTCGCAGTGCAGCAATATGTACCTACATATGCCTCTATCTAGGATGTACATTGATGTCGTCCATCCCATGGAATACCATCATCGAGAATGACTTCGGGAATATGGCGAGGGGGAGACATCGTATAGCTTTTAAGCGAAATGTCCTTTTGTATATAGTTTTATGTGAGGTGAGATGAGATTATAGTTTAGGCGGAATAGCCCGCACCGAGGAAGGACGATACCGTCGTCGTCGTTGACCATATAGTAGAAAGCGGATTTCCTTCACTATCACGGATGAAGTCGTCTCTAATTGGAAAATATGATGGCCAAGTCACAGTTTCTGGACGTGGATAAGAGAAACTGTTGTTTATTATTTCATGGCAGAAGATTCTCTGTTTCAACCAATATCCCTATGTATGCCAAGAAGAAGGAAGAATTTGTTGCTATCCTGGTACCTATTTATATATCATTTCCGTTTGGTTGGGTTGAAGTTTAGATTTAGTTTTATCTGTCCAAGTTATGGTTTTGGATTTAAGTCGTTTATTGGTAAGGGTGGACATATATATATGTATCTTTAGTAGAAGATACACATTCATGGTTAATGAATTCCCCATAATAAGGTAAAATCGATCTGGGACATTAAGTCTTTAGAGAAAATTAATTGAGAAACGCTTAGATAATGGATTTTTATCGGATTTTGACATGGTTTATGGGCTCTTTAATAGGATGTTACATGTTAATGAACCCATGCATGGGGGGTTTTGCTGAGTCAGTAGAGTAGAGTAATATTTTTTTATATCCCAGAAGAAGAAATGGAAATGGTTCTTGAAGTTTCTAAATGGAAAAAGCAAAATCCAGCTAAGAATATCAAAAGAGTTTCATATAATATTGACAAAAATGCACACAGAAACGCATTATAGCTTATCTTGAAATAAAAATTTATATAAAGGGTTTTTCAACAAGAACGCTACAAAAGTAGAGCGACAGGGACAGCAAACGACGCCATATTCCTTGCCGCTCTTTTGGCATTTCTCTTCAGTAAGGTTTGCCATTTCATGATGGAAAGATAAACGAGCCAACAACGAGTCCAAATTATTAAAATTTACTACCAAAATTCGGAGTCAGTGTCCTCAACGTTAAGAGCGCTACGTCCAATTTATGGTCGTCATAATCGTCTGGCTGAATGGCTTCGTCAATAAACAAAATATGCGGTATTGGTCAGGCAGCAATCCACACGTACTCCATGAGTCATCATTGCATCCCGAAAAAATTACGGTTTGGTGTGGTCTATGGGCCGGGCGGCGTCATTGGGCCGTACTTCATCCGTGATGATCAAGACCGGCACGTTACTGTGAATGGGGATCGCTACCGTTCAATGATAACCGAATATTTTTGGCCCTAATTGGATGATATGGACTTGGAGGACATGTGGTTCCAACAGGACGGCGCCACAAGCCACACAGCGAATGTCACAATTAATTTATTGGAAACCAAGTTTGGAGAACGTGTTATCTCACGAAATGGTCCAGTCGCTTGGCCGCCTCGGTCGTGCGATTTGACGCCGTTAGACTATTTCCTGTGGGGCTACGTCAAGTCTATGGTCTATGCCAACAAGCCAGCGACGATTGATGAACTTCGTACGAATTACGAACGTGAAATTGCAGCAGTATAAGCCGATCTATGCTTGAAAACCGTCGACAATTGGGTTCAGCGTCTGGACTTCTGCAAGCGTGCCCGTGGTGGCCATGCAAAAGAAATCGAGTTCCATAATGGCATCAAACGTAATTTCACAGGAATAAAGAATTTCATTGATATCCAAAACCGTTTTTGTTTTATTTAAAAAAGCTTTTGTAGCGCTCTTATTGAAAAACCCGATAGTACTCATGCTACTTACTTATATAAGGTGATGCTACAGTCCGGTGCGTGGACAATCAGGGCTTCAATCAAGAAGTTTCTTCCATCCGCCATTGGTCTCTAGCTAGCTGCCTCCAGTTTCACATGATGTCCTTTTCCACTTGCGTGTGCCACCTGTTATGCAGTACTCTTCCGTCTACTCCGCCGTCCCACGGAGTTGGAGCATTGATGTCCACTTGCTCTAGGTGATCCAGGCACCTAGATCGTTGGTTTTTCACTCTTGTGGCTATGTCGGTGTTGCTGTTCAGCCCGTACAGTTCGTAGTTGTATCTTCTTTTCCATTCCCCATCTATGCAGGCAGGCAGAACCAAAAATTACCCGTAGAACCTCACAAAACAACCTTAGGTTTTCTCATCCACCTTAAATAGTTTCCATGCATCTGCACCATGCATCAGGATTCAGAACAGGGATGATAGGTGTCTTATACATGGACACCTGAGTTGCTCGAGAAAGTTCTTTGCTTCAAAATTGCTTTCTTAGCCCAAAGAAACAGCGATTGGCAAGATTAATTCTTCGTTTGATCTCAGCACCGGTATCGTTCACTCAATTGATAGCGGAGTCAATAAGACAAAATCTCGGACCTCGAAATTATAATTGTTTATGACGATGCTTTGTCTGAGGTGTCGATGTTGGATGTCCTTTTCTTTTATGGTGGTATATTTGTTGTTGCCTTCATTCACTGCTAAACTCATTTTCTTATGGCTTCATTTTTAGCACTCACGAAAGTACAACGGACATCACGCTTTGTTTGTCGATTATGTCAATATCGTCAGCGTTAGCGATTAATTTTACGAATTATCGAAAGATTGTGCCTCTAGTTATCTATTTCAAGAACGATGTTGAAGAAGTCATATGACAGCGAATCTGCTTGTCTAAAACCAATTTTGACATCAAATGTATCGGTGCAGTCTTTGTCGTCCTCAATGGAGCAGCGTGCGTTCTCCATCATCATCCTGCACAAACGGACGAGCTTGGGAGGGATGCCAAAACTAGACTATAGCTCGTCTCTATAGATCTGTCATACGCGGCCTTGAAATCGATGAAAAAGTGATGGGTAAGACGATCAGCTCCAGCAGATTTATAAGACTTGAGTTAAGATGAAGCTTCTTCGCTTCGTCAAGATTTGGTGGACGGAATTGTTGGCCTTAGTCATTCAGGTTGAATGACACTACATGGCAGTGGAGTTTGCCGTAATACAATTTGCAGAAATGATTTTTCCATATCCTCAGCATCGACTGTAATTCTACCCCAATTTTACTCTGGATCGTCCTTGCAGGCCTTGTTTCAGGCCTTGTAACCCCGGGAGGTTCTTTTTACTTTTTGGTAAACTTTATTCCAAACTTTATTTCTGGAATCCCTCTGTTTCCTCAATTTCACACTTCTCATTTATTCTCTCTCTTTTTCCTTCTGAGAAGCTGGTGTTCTTCTCTCTTCCTCTGTTCGTAGAGCTCACTCTGGTCATTCTTGGCAGCGCCACTTTGTATGTCTGTTGTTTGGCTGCATGTTCTTGTCGGCATTCTTCGTCGAAACAGGGGCTTTGCTGTGGTGGTCGTGTACTTCAGAGGCAGCATCTCTGATGGCTTCCTGGTGGTTCTTCCACTTTTCTCGATGCTTAAAGTTGAAGGCGTAGTACTTTTCAAGAGAGGCTCGATCGGAAAAGGACCTGGCGATTTCTTGCGACCGTTGCCGTCTGACGTCGAACTTCCTCACTTTATCTCTCTGTTCTTTCTGGCTTTGGTCTGAATATCCGTAGCACTACCTTGGCTACAACGAGTAAATGGTCGGAGTCTCAGAACGTTCGGACATCTTTGATACTGGAAAAGTGCCTCGTGTGCTTCGATGGGAATGTGGTCAATATGGTTGGTGGTTGATTGACCAGAATATCGCCATGTTCCCTTGTGAATATCGAGATGTGGGATTTGTGTTTTTTTTTTTTTGTGGTGGGTCCGATGGAGAAGTGTCTGAGGGAGGAGATTCCGAAGGTGGGCCTGGAACTGGGACAAAGGAATTAGTTTTTTTAAATATCCTTTTCCTAGATCTCTTATGGTGATGGGTCGGATGGAGTAGGGACGGACGGAGAATGTTCTGGAGGTGGGACAAAAGAACAACTTTTGTTTTTTTTTTTTTTCATAGATTTTTTTCGTGGTGGATCCCAGGGAATAGGGTATGATAGTGGGGGTTTTGGAGGTGGGCCCGGAACTGAACAAATAAACAACTTTTCTTATAACTTTCATAGATTTTGTTGGTGGTTGGTCCGATGGAGCTAAGTCTGACGGAGGAGATTCTGAGCTGGGTCTGGAACTCGGACAAAAGAAAGATTTTTTTTAAATATATTAAATACAAACTTTTTCGTTGTTTTTATTTTACACTTTAGGATAAAAAATAAAATTTTTCCATAAATTATTGTCTACAAATTAAAAATTGCTTTTAAGCAGGCACCATATAAGTTTTTTTGAGCACCAGTTCTTTGGGTGGCCCACTACGCGGATTCTCAAGATTTAAACCCCATTTTCTTGGGTCTTCTATCCCGCTCACGCAACTCGGTTGCTCCACATCATGTATGTAAGGTCGTCTCGCCGGCACCAATGTCAACAGTTTTCTTGAGCAACAGTACCATGGGTGGCCCGCTAAGCGAGCTTTCAGGATTATAACTAACTTTTTTGGTGTCCTATGACCCATTCACGTAACTCCGTTGCTCCGCTTCTTATAAGTAAAGTCATCTGGCAGGCACCATGTCAACAGTTTTCTTGAGCAAAAGTACCTTGGGTGGCCGCTTCGCGAGTTCTCAGGATTTAACTCCCTTTTTTGGGTCCTCTGTCCCGCTCGAGCAGCTCAGCTGGCTCCACTTCGGGTATGTATGGTCGTTTGACAGGCGCCAATGTTTTCTTGGCCTATATAAAGAAAGTGGAAGGAAAATGTTCTTTTTCAATTTTTAAAAAAAGAATAAAAATTGAGAAAAGTTCAATTTTGTACTAAAATTTAAAAAAATATATCGTTTATATTTCGAAGATAAATACAAATAAAATGCACGACTGGGTCGCACGTACTTGCTCTTATGTTCAAGACCCTGTGGATTTAAAAAAATTGTATGTAAAAACATGGACATTTAAATTGGCTAAAACCACTCTTTTGACAATTTGAGGTGAAAAAGAAGAATGCCATCTTAATTCCTGATTGAATATGATTGTATAGAAAAAAAATTTAAATCGTTGGAGCAGTTTTAAAAAAAAATAATTTTTTGTATATAAAATTCATAAAATATTCTTAAGAACAAATTTTGGTAAGTATATGTTTATGTGCATATAAAAACAAAATTTGAAAAAAAAAATTGTCAACCCGTCGAATTTTCAAAAAAAAAATTTTGAAACTTTTTTTAAAAATCCAAAAACTTTTTTTTTGAAAATTTTGATATGCAATATTATTTAATCTTATATGAAATTTGTATATAAAAAAATCATTTAAATCCGTTAAGCTTAAAACTCAAAATATAAAAATACGTTCTATGACAGGTACTACTAATAGTTGCTATGTGTAAAATTTCATAATTTTTGATGGTAGATCGTACTAATTTAAGTATATGAAAAAAGTTTAATCAAAATCGTAGGAGTCGTTTTTGAGAAAAAAAATATTTTCCTTTGCGGTTTTTTAACTTTTGCATCGAAGGTACCGTTACTTTTTCATAAATGTAATATTTCTTCTAAAAATATTGTAGAGAGTACTAAAAAACTCTTAAATATCGAGTTTCAAAAAAATCGATCATGTTATTTTCGAAATATTAGATTTTCAAAAAAAAAAAATTGAAACATTTTTTAAAAATCCAAAAAATATTTTTTCAAAAATTTTTGTACACAAAACTATTTATATTTTTTGGAATTTTCAGTATAAAAAAACGGTTGTATCGTTTTGAAGAAAATTAAAAAAATGGTTCTTTGGGAGGTACCATTAATAACCATTTTTGAAAAATGGTTTTCCACCCAAAGGAGGCCTTTACTTAAATAAATTTACTGATTTTTTTTAAAGAAAAGTTGTCGAGCCGTTTTTGAGAAAAAAGCGATAATGTAAAATTGACGAAAAAAATTGTATGGTAGGTACCGTTATTTTTGGTTCTAAAAAAAAAATGAAAAAAACGTGTCGGCAGAATCACCAAAAACCATTATGTACCAAGTTTGAAGAAAATCGATCGAGCCGTTTAGGCTGTAGACGAACAGACAGACAGACAGAATTATGCCACCCACTTTTTTGGTGTTCTGTTTGACTGTTATCTCAAAATTTTTTTTTTGCACGAATCCAAAACTTGCCTTATAGTACCTATAATCGCAAGTAAAAATTGAGAAAATTAAATTTTTCAATTGACATTTTCAAAAAAAAAAAAAAAAACATATTTTCATTCACATTTCGAAGAAAAACAAAATTTTTATAAACTTAATTTTTTCTATAAAAAAAAAATTCAGGAAAAAATTCGAGAAAAGCCTATATTTTCTTATAATTAAAATGAAACAAAATTCACACCTCTCTCCAGAATCCCGACCCACCTCTGTGCAGATCCAGATCCACCTCTCTCAGGATCCAAACCCATCTCTGTCCATATCCAGATCCACTTCTGCCCAGATCCAAGCTCACCTCTGTCCAGATCCAGACCCATCTCTGTCCAAATGCAGACCCAGGAACCAAAAGTTGAGGTATATCTTGATAGTCTAAGAGCTTGCAACGTTTTAGAGAAGTCATTTTAGTATGTCTGGCTTTTTAATATATGTTCGCTCTAACTCCTCAGATTAGCGTAAGGGCAATCTGGCTGGTAGGAAATGTTGCGTCGTCCGCCATTTTGAAAAACTGTGTTTGAATAATGTACGTAAATGCGATTTTCTCAGCTCCTATTGGACTTGAGTAAAAATTTCTTGTCTTGTATCCCTCTACAAGTATTCGTTATTTTTTTGCAGCCCCGTACGAATCGTAAACTCCCCTAAGGAATTATTTCCTGGGTGTTGGCAAATTTGTTACACTGTACCTAAGACATTATTATTGTTTTACAAAAAATCTGAATATACAACAATCTAGGAAATCAGGTCTTCAAAAAACTATTGAAGTATTTTTTCGCTCAGACGAACAAGAGGCGAGATAAACGCTAAGACCCATTTTTTATAAACAAAATTTGACAGTTTTTCGACGATAACATTTAATGGAAAATAGATGTCATATATAATTATGACGAAGAATTTTAAAAGATATTTTAACCTACACAATCAGACAGCAATTTTAACTCAAGTCCAATAGGAGCTGAGAAAATCGCATTTATGTTTTTCAACACACTTTTTCAAAAAGGCGGACAACGCAACAATTCCTACCAGCCAGACTTACGCAAATCTAAGGAGTTAGAGCAAACATATATAAGAACCAGCCATACCAAAAGAATTTGCGACCTAATAATTTTTTTTTAAAGGAATACAATTTTGTATCTTAAGAAATTTCCTTCTCTTCGAATTTAAATTGACAAATGATATTTTTTCCATCACAACAATCATTTCTCATTTTTTTTTTTTGTTGTTGTATAGGAACTTCCTTTATCTTGCGTCATGAATAGATTTACTTTGATTAATGTTTCTTATCTTATAGTTCGAAATTTATTGTATTTACTATATTTTAAATAATACTATTCTTCTATGTCATTTTCTTCATTAATTCATAGATAAAATAAGATAAGATACAAAAAATTCTCTTCTTTCTAAAAAAGAAAACTGAAAACTGAATAATTTAATAGAAACAGTCTATCATCAATATCATCCTTCCTATAGATGACTGGCACCACCCTGTCGAATAGTTGTCTATTGCTTTCTATCTACGTCGTCGTCGGTCGGCCGTGGTAAAAAACATTTATTATCCTCTTGATAACCAATCCTCAACCAAATCATTTTTGAATTCACCTAGATTCTTTGTATATGCGTACAGTCGATGGTTCACCATATACTGCCATGATACTGTGTGTGAAAATGGTTTTCATAGACGAAAAGATTTATTGTACATCACTTTTAATACATTCAACAAAAATGCCTTTACACTTGAGTTGGGGGAGAAGGACTTTATAATCCTTCGTTAAAGCTTCACTTTTCAACTCACCTCAAACCCTCGATACATGAATGATAAACGACTTGAAAAAGTGCTCCTATTACCCCACCATCAAGATGGAATATTTTATGTGCCCAACAAACTATCAATATCGTCCTGCAAGAAGCCTTCCTTCCTTCCTTCGAACGAGCACAGGAAAGCGAGCTCCTATATTTTCTATATATATTTGATATATTTGATATAGGAACCTCCAACTTACCACCATGTTGTTTATTTATGAGTCGAACAGGACGGCAGCACCGCATGTTTACCGGTGCACTGAACATACTCGTAAGTCCTTCCATTCACAATATGCATATTTAATGCCAAGGAAATCGGAACCGAACTGAACCCAACCGAACCGATCCTTATTGCCTTCCCGTTTGACTTGTCAAGTAGTCCTTCGCTCTTGCTCTTGCAAGTGGCAGTTACGTGTTGTTAACTTGACAGTTAACAGTTCAGAAAATCAAACCCAAGACGTTCGATTCTAAAGGAACACTGCCAAGCCAGAGGCAAGTCTGATGATGGTGTAAATAAACAAAAGCACCCATAATACATACCCACCTCGTTGGAGTACGAAAAATGGCAGGGGGAATCAGGGGGTTAGAGATATTTGAAAAATATTGCCAATAATCAACTGGAACCACTTCCGTTCCGAAATAAAAAAAAAAAACTTTGCAAATTATGAACGAGAGACCTGCCAATATAGTTTGCCAATCGGCATGGAAAAGGGTTCCCCCAAGTAGTGGTGGTAAGATGGTTAGGTGTGTATAGGTTACGTACTGTTTGATGTGCATTGAAACAAAACAACCGAAGCTGGCTTCTGCCGTGGAAGCTATTGATTTATGTCCACGGAGTCATGGAGGTTATATTGGTTTTTATGATTTATTTTTATGAGTGGTTATTGGGTTTTGTTACATTTGCTATGTTTTTGTGTTTATATTTCTTTTTTTTTTTTGTTTTTTTAATATTTGCTGAGGCTTCAGATACAACCGGCACCAAAACGGTTACTAACGGTGGCGATGTTAATGGTGTTGCGGCAATAAATATTGAGTGATTGCCCAAGGAAAGTGAAACTTAAAATTCATTTATAGAGATGACGTTGCAGCTTTTATGAATATTAAAGATGAATGTTAAGGCAAGTTTAAGTTTGGAAACAATTTAAGTATTGAGAGTTGTTTTAGGTTGGAAGACACAAACAGTGAACATCAGTTAAGCTAAGATTAGACGGTCAACGTAAATTGTCGACGCATTAACTCCATGACGTCATCAGAAACATCGTCAATATAGTGTCAGCATAGACTGTGTCAACGCGTGAAACGTTGACGATCACACGAATGACGGAACTCGGTCAATTTTGTCTTAAAATGCGTTGACATGTTAGCTGTGTCAACGCAATTGGTACCCTCTGGTGTCAACGTATTGACACGTGAAACGTTGACGATTACACTACTTGACCACATCGAAACATGAACGTTGACGCGAAGTTGACAAATTGACGATCACATGACATTGACGGCGGTGCTATCGAACAATACAATGGGGATGAATTAACAAACCTCTAAGAAATCAGAAATTTTTGAAGTTTTTTTACTGCTCAAGAAAAAGGTTATTTTAGGGCAATTGGGTGACATTTAGATCAAAATACACTTTTTCCGTCAAAATATAGTTCATCCCCTATTTGTAAAGCCATCAACTGTCAAGTTCTATTGAAGGATGGCTACGATGTCGATGGATTCAAAAACATCTAAAAATTCAGAAATTTAAAGATTGTTATACTACTCCGGAGGAAAGTGATATTAGAGCAATTCGGTGACATTTGGATTGAAATACACTTTTGCCGTCAAAGTATAGTTCGTCCCCCTCATCTGTCAACTCATCTACACTCATCAACTGTCGATGTATTACTCAAAAAATATAAACAATTTGAGAATGAGATGAAGGTCAACGCAGAGTACGTTGACATGGCAGAAAAAGCCGCTGTGTCAACGTAAGGGTACAGTTAACGCGTTGTTGAATAGTCTGTCATAGTGTCCTAACTGCGTTGACAGGGTGATTACATGGCCAACAAAACTAATCAACACATTGACCCTTGTGTTGTGTGTCACAGCAGCCGTCAACGCATGAACAGTCTTTTGCGTTGACCATCAAACGACAAAACAGCTTTGGGACAACATTTTACGTCATTTTGACGTCAAAGAGTCAACGCGTTGACCATTTGCATTGACCATCTAATCATAGCATTAGTCCTTTATTCAAAAAATGTTGCTGATTTTTTATAAATGGCCAAAGCTGGAACAAAAATAGACTATTCAAGCAAAAAAAAAAACAGAAACGAAGGAAGAAAATGTTTCTTAGTATTGATTTTTACCTAATGCTATTTCGACTTCCCCTAACGGATAGGGAAGATAATTCGGTTGTGGGTGCGTCAGTGCCACACTGATATTAAACTCAACATGCGTTGGTACTTTTTTTTTATAAATTATGAATTTTAATAAAGGAGAATGGTCATTTCGTCCCATATGTTGTAACACTTTCTGACCTCTATCACTGGAAAAGTCTCAATGAGTGCTTTTATTTTTTGTATGGGCATAAGTCTGTATCTCGTGCGAGGAAAGTGTTATAGTTCAAAAACTTTTGCACTGCGCCATAACACTTATAACAGTTATAAAACTTTCCCTGCACGAGATCCAAAGTTATGCTTATACAACAAAAAATTAGTACTCATTGAGACCTTTCCAATGATATATGTAGGTCAGAAAGTGTTACAAAACTTGAGACGCAACTTATACAGCGAAAGAGTACTTTTGCAGTGCAACAGTTATTATGGGCAATTACACTTTCCCTGCACGAGATACAGACTTAAGTCCACGCAAGAAAAAATAGCACTCATTGAGACCTTTCCATTGATATAGGTTAGAAGGTGTTACAACACTTAGGACTTATTCCCATATACAAAATAATAGCACTCATTGAGACCTTTCAAGTGATATAGGTCATATAGTGATACAACTATGGGATGCAACTCACACAATTATGCCCGTTCTCCTTTGATAGTGAACCAGTTCTTGAAAAACTTTGGCCGAATGACAGGGAACCCTCAACCATTTCTCCTAATTTCCGTAGTATTTTTGGAATATCTTGCACGAATCACCGATTCAATGATTCATTGTTTATTTGCTGTCCTTGCTGTTTAAGAAAATTCGATAGTGGGTGCATCAGTGCCACATTGATAGTAAACTTTACATGCGTTGGTAAATTGTCTTTAAATTATGAATTTAAATAAATTTCGTGGTGCAACAGCTGTTGAACAACCAGGACCTAATGACAGTCAACTCCCAACTATTTCCCTTTACTTGTGGAAGGGGAAAACCTATCATATTTGTTTTCTTCTCTTCTCATTAACATCTTTTTCTAGTTTTCTGAAAAATCTTGTTTTTTTTGCTTCCCTTACCGTTTAATGAAATTCGATTGTGGTCGCATCAGTGCCGCAATGATAGTAAACTCTACAAACGTTGTTAAATTTTTTATAAATTATGAAATAAAATAAATTTGGTAGTGGCTACAACTCTTGAAAAACCAGGACCAAATTAAAAACAACTCTCAACCATTTTTGCTAATTGTTGGAGAGGGGAGGAGAAGGACTTATCATATTCCTTTGCTTCCCTTCTCCTCACATACTTTCTCTAGCTTTTTGGAACATCTTGCAAGAATCATCAATTCATAGTTGTGTGCTTGTTGTTTAGGAAAATTTAATTGCATAGATGCATCAGTTGCACACTGATTGTAAACTCTACATGCATTAGTAAATTTTGTATACATTTTGCTTTGAAATTAATTTGTTGGTGCAACAGCTCTTGAAAAACCAGGCCCTTATGACAAACAACTCTCAACAATTTCTTGTGGGAGTTGTCGAAAGGAATGGAGTGTACCTTCAACTTTCTGCCAAGTCCATTCGGAATATTTGCAACTTCCTCGCTGAAGGCCAGCATACCTGAAAAAAAAGACATTTTCGTTTTTAGGTCACAGAGGCTGGGAGTCCCTTCGGTTTGGCGTGACAGTGCAACGTATACTATTACGCCATGGAGGTACTTATACATTATCTGAAGGTAGATATATTAAATCAATAACGGATATGGGATTTACTAATGGTATACCTACGATGCTATCAACACAACATCACACTAATCTCCTTACACTTACGCACCTTAATAAACCATCAAGAAAAATTGCCCCAAGAAAACCAAAATCATCATCCCACACATTTGTATCATTTCCCAATCGCTTTAAGAATCTGAATCTCAGTTGGAGTTAAATCTTATGGATGGTTATGTTGCATGCAAATTGAGCAAAAACCCTTAAGCACCACTCTACAATATATGCCATATACCTACCTTCAGTGCGTCACAACTCACAAGATGTATCTAGGTAACACAAAAAAAAAAAATCTTCACCTGATTGTTATCTCTTGCTGATGCTACAAGCTTCTAAAAAAGGATTTGCCTGCCTTCTTTATTTTTTATTTTTTTTTGTTGTCTTGTTCAGAAACCAACGCTATAAATCACACCTATCTAAAGCCCACCCCATATGTGCAGCATTTTGCGTATATAACTTCTTCTTCTATACAAAGGAAGCATTATGATAAAAACCTCGCACCTCTCACACGGATGATGATTTCCACATCATCAGCAGACTTTACAAACAACACTAACATCATTGGGGAGGGGTTATGCAAAAATAGATACAAAACGTACCATTTTTAGCCTCGGCACACAGGTGTATCTCATCGTTCGTCGTCGTCCGATAAGGCAAGACCACCATCTTAACATTAAAATGACATTTAATGCGTATTAAGAAAACCTACACGCGTCTTATTGCACACGGACAAAAGATATTCCATGAAAAAAGTTATGTTACAAAAAAAGTGTCATTTACCACGATAAGATGACATTCGAATAAGATTCAAAATGGGTGTGTATGCGATAAGTCCAACAGAGCCCGTCCAGAGCTTACTATAGAAATAGGTGTGCAATAAGTCACAGCGAATGCAAATCTGTACTTAAAAATTTTCAAAAGTCTCCACGAAATAACAGAAGGATTTTTAAAAATGATAACAAAAAAATTTTAAACATGAATGAGACGGCTCATGTCAAGCACGGATCCGGGGTGTTATAACCCTCCAAAAAATGTTAAGTTAATAACACCCTTTCACTATACAAATATTTTTCTAGACTCATTTTGATTTAATATTTGAAATTTAATTGATTGAAATTTAGCATAAAATAAAGCGAAAACTCGTTAATCACTTTGAAAATTTCCATGGCTAAGATATCGGTTGATGTCTTACCCTTCGGGTAAAATATCAGTGTTACCACTTTTGGAGAACAAACTTAATTTTATGTCAAGGGTTGGGACATCCACTTTTTTGCTAGTTTTGAATATTATTGAACATGAAAAAAGTTTTGGCAACGCCTCTAGATGCCAAACACGTATTGGGAAAATAACGGTTGGGGTCTTAAGGGATAGGTGTTGAGTAGAAACACCTTCGGTTAGTATTTCAATTTTACCAATTTTGGATAACATACCTTTTTTGATGTTAAAGGGTGGAACATTCATTTTTTTTTTGGTATTTTTTAATATTATTAACGTGAACAAAAATGTGGAAACGTCTCCAGAATGTGGAAACGCTTCAACTTGGCTTGGAAAAAGAACAGTTGAGGTCTTAAAAGGTAGCTGTTGAGTAGAAGCACCTTCGGTAACATACTTGTTTTGATTTAAAAGCTTCTGATTTTCATTTTGATGGTAATTTTTAACATTTATAACATTGCAAAAATAGCTCCAGATGCCAAACACATGTTGGGAAAAAAGTTGAAAGTCTTTTTGTGTTTTAAATATTCAAAATTAAAAAAAAAATGGAAATCCCACCATTTTAATATAAAAAAGTATGTTCCCGAAAAGTGGCAACATTGAAATTTTTATCGAAGGCGTTTCTACTCACCTAGTACCTCGTGGCTTGATGGTTAGTGCGTAGGGCTGTCATGCCGAAGGTGTGGGTTCGATTCCCAGCCGTGCCACCCAAAAACAGAAATGTTTTATTCGAGGTACTGCCTCTTGCGAGGAACTGACAAATCCTCCAAGAGTATACTTGTCATGAAAAAGTGCTTCTCATTTAGCCGTTCGGACTCGGCAAAAAACTGTAGGTCCCCTCCATTCCTGCCAACAAACACGCACACAGGAATGGTTGTGAGTTGTAAGTCACTAGGCCCTGGTTCTCCATGAGCTGTTGCGCCACCCAATTTATTTATTTATTTGTTTCTACTCAACACCTATCCTTTATGTTGTCAACCGTTATTTTCCCAATACGTGTTTGGCGTCTAGAGGCATTTCCACAACCTCTTTCATGTTTAAAATATTAAAAACTACCAAAAAAGTGGAAGTCCTAACGCTTGACATAAAAAAGTATGTTCCCAAAAAGTGGCAACACTGAAATTTGACCCATAGGTGCGTCTACTTAGCACTTATCTTTTAAGACATCAACCGTTATTTTTCCAAGACAAATTTGACGTCCAGAGATGTTTCCACAACTTTTTCGACGTTGAAAACAATCAAAAAATGGAGAAGTTCCACATTTTGACATACAAAAGTTGTTTCTGAAAAGTGGCTAAATTGAAATTTTAAGAGAGGGTGTGTTTACTCAATTTTAATTTTCAAAAAATTTATTTTTATTTTCCAAAACGCGATTGGCATCTAGAGGCGTTTCCGCAACTTTTTTCAGGTTTAAAATACTAAAAACAATCAAAAACGTCGAAGTTCCTACCGTTGACATTAAACATGTTCCCAAAAAGTGGCAGCACTGATGTCTAAGCCGAAGGTGCGTCTACTCAACACATATCTTTTAAGATATCAACCGTTATCTTAGCCATGGAAAAAAAAGTAATTTATGTATGAGTTTCTCTCTATCTTACTATTTGGCCAAATGGGAGCCAATTTTCAAAATGGCGCCCAACCGACAAAGTTAAAAAATGATCCCCAAGCTAAATTCTATCCTTAGCATGTCAAAAATAAATTAAAATGTAAAAATAAGATCCCCACAAAGTTTTGACAGCAATAATTGTGGCTGGAGTTTCAGGCAGTAGGGTTTGGAGGTACAATTATACCTATATTAAAAGTCAGAGTTTTACAATTCTTGTAATGTCAATCATTTTCGCCCTCTGACTAACAGTTATGAAAATAAATTGGTTCTTATTATTATATGGCGAAATAGCTAGATGGCTGTAGGCATTGAGAAAGAAATGAAAATCTGCGTTCTTCAAGCAACTTAAACCTTGGCTAAAATTATCTTGTAAAGAGATAAATAAATCCCCCATTAAATTCTGGGTGCGCACCTGGCATCGTGTTGTTAAAAAATTAAACCCACACGCAGCGCTGAATGCCTTACAGATTAAGAAAAAAAAGAACTCCTTTTTAACACCTCGTTCGCACTATCTCACATGTAAGGAATTCAGTTCAATTCCATTCAAATGTCTGTCAACGCAATGCGGTACCCAACTGTCAGGCATTCGTGATGACAGTAATTCGATCGTTGGCGCACGATGGATGGCGGGTGGTGGCGGTTGAGTGTATGTAATTGAAAGGATTAATTGTTTCAGTGGATCGATCGAGTGAATCTCGCGTACATCTTGGATTTAATTGACAAATGACAAGCGGACCCAGATGTGACATATCAGTTGGGCGATTGTGGCAAACGAATGTGCGCGCCTTAAGCCGATTATTACGTCGATGACGACTGCGACGGTGATTATCGGGGGAACAGTGCAGTTGACATATTACGTGCGTGTTCATTGATATCGGCAATATAGTTGTTGGAGTCATGCCATGATTCACGCACTGATTTCAATGAAGAGGGCGCACTCGGAGCGGATCTCTTGACAGCCGGAGACGGAGACTGGTACAAGACAACGAAGCATTTGAAATGGATTTAACTACTTTTTTTTGTTTTATTTTAACAATTACGAGTAGATATGTTTATGTGCTGACGCCGGCCACCACCAGTCCCCACCACCATTGTCAGAAGTGGAGCTTAGTGTTCAAGCGGGTTGAAAGAAGCAAAATGTAGAAGCATTCTTCATCATGATGATCCAGTCTCTGACTTGACATCAGGTGAAGACTGACTGACTGACTGATGGGTGCATTAAGTCAGAAGTAGAAGGCGGTTTTAGAATGCAATAAATGGAGTTAAGACTTTAGAACGAGTGGTGTTCGGTCGGTGATGTTAGATATTATGTGCGCTAAGCTAGTGTATAGAATTGCAACGATGGCAAATTGATTGCTGATTGGAATTTGACACACCTTGTTGTTGATTGTGATGCATAATGATGCAAGTATAATAATGGAATATAAATGCAAATATCTGACCATAAACGGTTGCTAGCTTTTGACAGAAAAATCAGATTGTACTAAATTGTGCTGATTGTTAAAACTTCTGTAGGTAATGCAAATTTTTCGGAAAAGTTGTTAGCTTATTATAGTTGCAATAAAATTAATAGAACTATCAGTTTTTATCGCGTCCCATGAAAGTGGTATATGTAGTTGGAATTTAAATTGATATTAATAAAGCAAGACAGTCAGCCTTGTTAGTGATCATCGGTATGTTTTTCTGATCGTAGTCAATTATGTCGATCATTTGATTTAAATAAATAATATAGGAGTATGGATAGTGTATATATGTACCTACTTATCGAGATATATAATATGATGCATTAATTGAATATGAATCACACTATAGTCACGGTCTGCTGCAAGGTACTTTAGCTGTGGCCACGTCTTTCTCTGGGATTCTGCTTCCGCTAAGACAATTGATTTTCATGTTGTTCTTGCTCTTCCAACCCGCCGCCGTGCACCCTGAGGATTCCATTCAAAGGACTTGTTTGCAATTTCATCGTTTGGTTTCCTCAGTGTGTGACCAATCCAACGCCATTTACGCTTTCTTATGTCGACGTCCAGCCGCTCTTGACTTGTCCTGCGCCAAAATTCCTAATTTTATATTATTTGTGGCCAGTGAATTTTTAGGATGTGGCGCAGTCAGCGATTCACAAAAGCCTGCAATTTCTTCGAAATGATAGACGTGACTTTCCAGGTTTCACAACATATAACAGCACGGATTTGACATTGGATTCGAAGAATCTCTACTTAGTGTAAGTAAGGAGATTTGACTTGATTTCTAGATTGAGGACAGAGTACCGAAGGCAGCAAGAGCTTTATTTATTCTACTTTTAACGTCCAGATCCGTACCACCGGTTGCAGAGATAATACTGCCAAGGTAGTTAAACTGTTCCACTACTTCAACTGGCGTCTCCTGTAGAATAATACGCTGCTGTGTGGAGCGGCCTGTGAGCATTATTTTTGTCTTTTTGCTGTTTATTCTCAGACCACTCGACTCTCCTTTCACTTGCAGCGTTTGGCACATCCCGTTCAGCCCACTGATGTTATTTGCCAGTAAACATATGTCGTCGGCATAGTCTAAATGACTTAGCCTTTCGAATGGTCTCCATTGAATACCATTTCGCTCAGCTGTACCAACACTGGCCGCCAGTACGTCGTCCATCGCCAGCAGGAAGAGAATTGGCGATAGAACATCTGCTTGTCTCACACCCTTTTGCACTAAGAAGGAGTCGGATAGCTGCCCATTGTGCAAAACAAAACACCTTGCGTTGTTGTAGGACTCTTTAATAATGGCAACAATTTTTGGTGGAACTCCTCTACCAAGCAACGATCTCCATATACATTCTCGGTTAACTCGATAAAAGGCCTTCTCAAAATCCACGAACATGAGGTAAAGCGGTGATTGAAATTCCATCGACTGCTCGAGGACGATACGCAGGGTGTTGATATGGTCGACACACGATCAACCACTGCGGAAGCCAGCTTGATGCCTCTTGAGTGTAGACTCGATTCTCTCCTTTATTCGCTCGAGAATGATGGTTGCCATTAGTTTTGGGAAAACGGACAAAACGGTGATTTCATGCCAATTGTTGCAATTCTTTAAGTCACCTGGCAACTTAACAATCACACCATCCTTCCAATCCCTGGGATAGTTTTCGTTTTCTCAAATGCTTTGTATCAACGGATGTAAAATACTAGCCGCTGTTACGGGATCGGCTTTCAGGAATTCAGCTGGAATTCCTTCCAGTCCAGCTGCCTTGTTGTTTTTGAGGAGATTTATTGATGTCTGGATTTCCGATTCTGACAGGGGTTCGATGTCAATACCCGTATAGGACCTGTGCATCTCGTTTAGTTGGGGCACTTCAGCACTCTGCTCAACTGAATCCTCATTTAGCAGGGCACAAAAATGGTCTATCCATCTACGAATCTGATCCTCAAATGATACCAAAAGTGTGCCATCCACATCCATTACAGGATTATTGGTGTTGCTTTTTTTCCCGATAACGTCTTTGGCTATTTGGTACAATTCCCGCATATCTACTCTTCTGGCAGCGATTTCCGCATTATCTGCGAGTCCGTCTAACCTCACCCTCTTGTCACGTCTCACAAAACGATAGACCATCTTATGTGCAATGCGGTACTCTCTTCGCAAGTCAGCCTTTCGCTGAACATCTGCTTTGGCATTTATTTGGATTTTCAACGATTTGCGAAGTTCGATCTTATCCCAGGTGTCTTGGGATATCCAAGAGTTTCTACGTCTCGTTCGCTTGGGTACAGTTTCAGATCCAGCCTCCATAAAAACACTTTTAATTTCACCCCACATCTCATCAATTGTTGAATTCTGGATTCCGTTTAATGACGAGACTTTGTCGTTAAGGGTGGTGACATATGTAGTAACGACATATGTTGGGGTCATTTAAAGCATTAGTAATGAATTTTGAGCTCCTTGCTGCATCCTGCGCTGGTTTTTGTACGGCAGCGATTCGTAGTTTGAGACTCATCAGAACCAAATGGTGGTCGCTTCCCACATCGGCATTTCTTATACTCCGGACATCATACATAGACTTCCTCCATCGCTGCTGAATCATGATATGATCAATTTGGTTTTCGGTTTGACCATCTAGATGCACCCAGGTAATTTTGTTGCACGTCTTATGTTTAAATACAGTCCCACCTATCACAAGACGATTCGCGTTACAAAAGTCGACAAGCAAGTCACCATTTTTATTCCGTGACCCCAAGCCATTTCTTCCAATCACGTGTTCCAGTCCGTAATTGTCTGAACCGACTTGGGCATTAAGGCCTCCCATAACGACTATAATGTCAGCTCTCGGAATACTACTGTAAACCGAGTTTAGATGAGTGTAGAACGCGGTTTTGTCTTCCTCTGTCGCTTCATTTGTGGGAGCTGAATAATTGTGACGTTACGAATTTTTGAACGAAACCTTGCTGTCATTAATCTAGCAGAGATGGGTGCCCAGGAGATCAAACTACGCCTCGTTTCTTCGTTCAACATAATTGCGACGCTATGCAGTCTTCGGCCACCCTCCCTTTCATCTTCCCCGGAATACAGCATTCTCGACTGTCCCAGTGTCTGATCTGTATTCAGCTCTTCCTCTCCACTTAGTTTCGCTTATGCCCAGGATACTGATCTTTAGGCGAAGCATTTCACGCTCAACCTGCTCGTATCTACCATCGCTGTACAAGGATCGAACGTTCCATCATTGTATATAAATTCTATAGTATTCTCATGAAGAAAAAAAGCTCGTGGCCATCTATGCATCCAAATGTAATCCTAATTTTTGTTAAGGGATCTCGGTAAGGCGATCACAGTGAACCTATCGACCAAATGTCAACCTACAAAATCGTGTTTCATGAGAATACTATAGAGTGGATATACAATGGTTCCATGCTCCGATTTTCGTACGTATGCGGTAGCCAAAAGTATCATTTGCTCTTCTTGAAAGACTTCTTCTATTTGTTAACGATTCATTAATTGTTATGGCGTCTTGATTGACGCTGGTACACGAAAAATGCCACACCCCCAAATCTGATGTGTGGTTTACAGCAGCCGAAGCTACAGAAGGATTCTCCATAAAATGGTTACCTCTTGGGGACTCATTTCCATTTGTTGTCATATTTCATGTATTAGCATAGATATATCCTTCCACCATGGTGTTTTACGAGATACGATTAATAACATACATAAGCACAGATTTGACAAGCACACCCGCCTTTTGTATGGTCAAACAAATAACTGCTCGAGGCCGCCCACTATGGGAAAACAGACGCCTTTTGTAGCCACCCAATATGGGTTACAGACGCTACCTGCTGCTGCCGTTGGCCTTTTACCAAAAAAAAGCTACTCCGCCACCAGACTATCATGCCGTTGACCGAAACCTCCAGTTCATCCGTCTTAAGGAGGCTTTTAACCATCCCGAGGACTAGTTTGTGCCCTCACCAGCATTGCTGGGTTTTCTGCTTATCCCGGCATCCATTCGGTCCCCCTGCACGTTAGCGTTACCCACCCTCTACCACGCGGAGGTGTGCATACGGATTTTCCTATCATCGAGCCTAGGGCCATATGGCGTCCTAGCACTCTCAAGTACTTTTAGAGGGCAATTAGGAGATGGTGGCCTAAAATGGCGTATCCAGGTAAAATGACCCACTCGCAAGAAAACGTAAGATCGAGAATAAGTATGTTTTGTGATAAAATGCTATAAATCACGATTAAGGAAAATCGACCCAGGAACTTTAGGATGTAACAGAACAGATATTAAGGTGGAGCGAAAATGTATAAATACTTTTTACCGATCGCAAGACGACGCACAGTGGTTCAAGTTATATGGAGAGGTGGTCTTAAATCTATAAAATATTAAGCAGTGAACCGATTTAGATGAAATTTTCAGGCATGATAAATATCAACAGACCATCAGAGAAATTTTCTGTCGAAAGTTGACGTGTGTTTTTAAAATAATTATAATTTGTAATAATTCTTCTATACAAAACTTTCTCCCACGCCCACTTTTGGGGGTGTTTTGAAAAAAAAATTGTTTTCTAATTATATTCTATGAAAACAAAACGAATTGCTGTCATAACAGGCTTAGAAAAAAAGACGAATGAAAACATTTCCCCCACCCACTTTACAAAAATACTTTTTTTTTATAGTTTCCAAAAACACTATGAAAAAAGATACTTAGAATAAGATGTGTAGAAAATGCCTTCTTAAAAATTAGGTCATAAAAAGTTTTTACCATGCCCACTTTTTAGAGGTGTATTGGAGAGAAGTGAAACCTAAACTAAAAAAATTAAACACTATGTATTTCGTAAGCCATAGTCTAGTCTAGGGCGTTAAGGAAGTCATGAATTTTAATTTTATAGCCCCTAAAAGAATTTCTCAAAGAGGTGGGTTGAAAATGGTGCTAGTGCAAAGACCCAGCTCCACAAAAAACATTACTTTTCCATAATATTTGAGTCACGGATTTTGAAATCACATTAAAGAATGTCATTCAAGAATTTGAAATAACAATCAAACATGACATTACGATGATAGAGAACACTAAAAAGTGATCTGTCTGTCTGTTCGGCTGCAGCCTAAACGGCTGGATCGATTTTCTTCAAACTTGGCACAAAGTGGTTTTTGGTGATTATGCCCACACGTTTTTTGTAGTTTTATTTAGATATAAAAATAACGGTACCTACCTGCCATACAATTTTTCTTAGAAATTTTCGATAATCGTATTTATCTCAAAAACGGCTCGACAACTTTTCTAAAAAAAAAATAATAAATTAATTTTAGTAAAGGCTTCCATTGGGTTGAAAACCATTTTTCAAAAAAATGGTTATAAATGGTACATCCCAAGGAACCATTTTTTTTAATTTTCGATTTTCTTCAAAACGGTATGACTGATTTCAATTATTTTTTATAAAAAAGCTTTAAAAAAATATAAATTGTTTTGTGTATCTACTAAAATTGAAAAAAATATATTTTTGGATTTTTAAAAAAGGTTTCAAATTTTTTTCTTGATAAAAATAAAAAAAATATTTCCAAAACGATATGATCGATTTTTTTAAAACTTCGATATTTAAGAGTTTTTTAGTACTCTTTAAAATATTTCTAGAAAAAAATGTATATTTATGAAAAAATAATGGTACCTTCCATACAAAAGTTAAGAAGCCGTTACTGAAAATATCTATGTTTCTTTTGTTCTCAAAAACAGCTCTTACGATTTTGATTAAACTTTTTCCATATACGATCTACTACCAAAAATTATAAAATTTTGCACTTAGCAACTATTAATAGTACCTGTAATAACTTTTTTGAAGGTAGTTGTATCGAGTTCATTCTGATTTAGGAAGACTGGGCATTAAAAAATAACCTTAAAACATGTGTCATATGCTTATTTTATTCCAAGATAAATATTTAAGTTTGTTAATCTTTCATATCCTCCCTCCCCAGTACTTTGAAAGTGGCTTTTTAAAAAAGTAGGTTCTTAATCAACTTTGGATGTAATGTAGTAGATTGTCAAATTCTGTGTCGACCCCATCTCTAAATTTTATTATTTAAATTATTTTTCGAACTTTTCTTGGCTTTTCAAATTTTGTTTCCAAAACGACTTTTTTCCACCCCCTTCGTGCAAGGGCTGGGTTGGGAGAAAAACAATAATGTGGTCCTATGGTTTCAAGGGTGCTGAATCCAAGGGGAGTTCTCGGGTCATCGTCCGACCCTTGATTTTCAATCTATATAAGCAACATTTTGGAATTTTGGCAACCTTTCTCTAATCCTTCTGACAGTGTTGCCACCTTGGCAAAACTTCTTAAAAGCAAAGTTAGGACATGAACTAAAGCTCAACCCGTCAGATCGAAATGAAAGGTATACCCTCATATCGTGCACTAACGCCCCTACTATTATACTTTCAAATCTGAGAGCAAAAACTATTTTTCTCGGAAATTTTAGAAGAAACTTAAAGATATAAAACCCTCCACCAACATCAATAATAAAATTATAAAATGTTTCTTAGTCTCTAACTTACTAACTTAGTCAACCAACAAGCTTCTTCCAGCCGGCTCAGTTTCTAGCTAACTGTTTCCAGTTTCGCACACCAGCTCATCTGCGTGCGTAAACTAAAACTTGATTAAATCGCGGAAATATTTGTTCAAGACAAACTAAAATGATGCCTTTTAGAGCAAGTACCTCTAAAATCTTTGGGTGCTTCAACCAGTTTTTTAAATATTTGTGAGATGCAATAATCCTTCCTTTTGTCCCACTTGGTTTTTTGGCTTTTCTTGCAAAACTGTTTAAGTCACATTCAGTTTAACTGCGCTTCTGAATAGTCCCAACTTCACATTATTGTTGCATAATATCCATCCATAAAATTTCCAAATTAAAATCAAAACACATCCTTGCCAAAGCCCATCCTTAAACCTATAAACATATTATATGCCATACATTGTATATGTGGGTATGAATAGAAGGCAATGCCAATAATAATATAATAATTTTGCAACTAAAACCGCAAATTCGAAAACCAATCGGCTTTTGCTACATCATCGTTAAACCGTGTATATAGCATCACCTTGTGGCATTGCTGACGATATGATGCAAATGCAAATGCCTTTTGCCATTTAGTTAAGAAGAAGAACATACCAAAGCCATAAGAACCCCGATACTTAAGGAATCTAACCACAACCACAACATTATCGCCAATATCATTTACTCTCGCAATAATTCCGAAGTGGCACACGAAATTATCCTTAGCGCTGTTAAAGCAAAATTAAATGTTATCCGCGAGCTCCTGCAATTTCGGTCTCACATAAAACTTTCAACATAATTTCCGCCCACTCAAGGCATTCCGCATTGCCAAACCAAAGTCGGAGCCATCTGCGATTCAACATAGAACGATTATCTTTATCAGCGAGCTATGTGGCTCTGGCTATATAACTACTAAGCCACACAAAAAGTCCTATGAAAACTTTCCAAAATATAATATCGACTCCTGCAAGGGTCTATAACCAACAAACAATGGCCCACAGTAGCCTTGAGCCGTAACACTCTCTGTGAACTGCGGTTCATATTCCCTCAGCAAGAACCACCTTCTTTTTTTTTCTGTTGGGCTCGACTATAAAGACTGGCCAAACCATTTAATGAGATGCAATGGATATTCCCCGATCCACATCTATGCCAAATATTAGGGTGAGTGCATTTTACTTGCAGCCGGGAGTAATTTTCCAAATTCCCCAAAATGGCCAACCAATCGAGATAATAGAATCGAAAAATGCACAAAGTATCTGGTTGCTCGCTGCTGCTGCAGCTGATGATCCGTCGAAATAGTGAGAGAGACTGCTTGATGGTCCCGCCTGATCTAAAGTGGAAGTCGTAAAACCGAGGAACCTGTTTGCCGGGCTTCCTTAGAGAATTGGTTGCATAATAGGCGCACCTCGTCGTCGTCGTCGGCTGGTCGTATGGGGATTGGGATAATCGCCCAAGATCTAGTAATAGTGTGCTCCAGAATAGAAGGTACTGTGAACCCTTTAGCTGCTGGTCTACATTAATGCTACATATACCTACTCGTAGATGGTTTGTGCGGTTCCGCTCGAAATATTTGCATATCATATATGGGCCGCAAAACAGCAAGAACATTATACAGCAACAACAACGAACGGCAAGGTTTAGTTTCGGTTCCGCACTTGTAGTAGCACTTGCCGTAGTTTGTTAGTTAGCGATGTATCTATGCGATAGTGGCTGCTGTCGCCAGTGCCGCCAACGTCCAGAGACCAATTCAAATGTCGCCTTAAGACAAAAACACGCTTTCTACTATTTTTTGTTTGCCTTGGCGAGTTGCACGAAATGAGAGGGGGCGAAATGGACTTTGGGATTGGGACTGGCACCATCAAGCTAATTCACATCTCCTTGTGTCCAGGGAAAAGCTGTATAGCAGAGTAGACTTGGGCTTGTAGAGCCAGTGCCTGTGCCTCTGTTCGCGCGGTGTCAGGTACATTGGCTGTAAATTTATATTTATGGTGGGTTTTCTGGGCTCTATGCAAGTTTTGGTTTGTTGATTATTATGGTTTTGCTATACGAAGTCAGGCGAGTGGGCAAATTCTTGCTGCATCTGTCAGTGCGTTTGGATTCCCTTGGGTGTAGGTAATGTAAGAGAGTATACAGTGTTTTGCGGACGACGAAGACGACGACGACCAACGACGACGATGGAATGGCTCAATGTATCCATATATATCTGTACCCATGCACAGACTCTTTGGAATATTATGGAGAACATTGTATCGATCGGTAGTCCTTGCCACCTTGCAATTGTGAAATGCATAAATTTGATAATTTTATTCCTTTGGCAATTTCAATAAGAAGCTCTGTCGAGTGTGACTGGCGACAAATGGCATTGGGTTTATGCACTGAGAAAATTATTTCGTTTAATCTCATCAGACATCCTCTGAAATGAAATAAAATTAAACAATTAAGTTCAAGAACGAATTTAATATAACACTTAGGTATATATGTATTTGAGGATTATTATTTCCCTCGTCATGTCTAAAAATGTATTCTTTCACATAGTACTTGCGATTGCGATTTATAAATAATTTTCAGCAGGGCACAAATGGCAAGTTTAAGGTTCGAAACAAAAAAAATTGAATTCAGAAATCTTAATCGAAGCTTACTTAAAGAAGACCAAAAAATGGGATTGTTTGCTATATTTTTCTCCAAAATAAGGGCAAATCCGCCAAAAATGGTGATTTCGCAGGATATTCATAGCTTCACCATAATTTTGTTAAAAAATTGAAGAAAAGTGGTTACCCCCTTAATGATCTAGTTCAATGTAAAGTAGTCTTTCTGCGGAAGATATATTTTCTCTGGCTCAGAAATATCTGCTAAATGCTTAACATTTCGGTAATTGAGAAAGAAATGTTTAATTCACCACCACTTTTTTGATATTATCCACATAATTTGTATGCAATCTAGGGAACAAAAACATCAAGTATTTATATAATTTTATTTAATAAAATTTTTACAGAATTTCATTAGAAAAACTATGTATGTCCTATGTCGAGTCCTGGTGAATCCAATCCTCTTTTTTTTTTATTTTTCTTCTTTTAAATATTTTTTTTCTTTTTTTTTTTTCTTCATAGTTTCCTATAGACAAATTTAAAATTTGTTATTTAGGTACAACTTTCTTTTTTTCAATAATTTTTTTGTTAAAAATGGTTTGCTCTGCAAAAAATTGCCCTGAGGGCTCAAATTCTACCCCACTATACGCCTGTTTCGGACCGTGGGGCAATCTTTACCACGCTAAATGCATTGGCTCAACTAATGCATTTATAGAGAAGATTACAAATTCTAAATTTGCGTATTGGTATTGTACGAATTGCCGTAAGCTCTCCCTGTCTCAACTGGCTTTTAAAATGTCTGATTTCAAATCAGACATTGTAAAACTTTCCAGGGGATTTGAAGAGCTTCTCGGTAATTTTAACAAGGCAGTCGCAAGTTTTAGCTCATTGACTCTTCCTAATGATCCGGTGGATATCGGAACATCTACTGATGACCTAATGCACGAATCTCTTCCTCCAGTGATTTTGCCATTTGATGATGATCTTACTGCGCAGTCCAGTTCAACGGTACGTAGTGATGTTGAATCAGATGTCAAAAAGAGCAAAAAAAGGGGAAGGGATACCACATTAGCTGTCATAAATACCAGCCCACCCCCTAAACGAACAAACCTTAATCCACATAATGCTTCGGAGTCACCTTGTCCAGTACAGGTGGAAAATCAAGGTCCAGTGACTGTTCTATGCCCTGAAGTGGATTGTGATACTATATCTAATATAGTTACCGATCCAAGGCCTATCAAAGCTGTTTCTAAACCGAAAACAATTTTCATATCTCGACTTGAACCAGATATTGTTCCTGAAGAAATTGTAACCCACTTAATAGCTAGAAACTGTATCCCTACAGATACTTCTATTAAGTGTACAAAAATTAGTAGAGTTAATAGTTTTGTGTCATCATTTAAAATAGTTACACATTCTTCTTTCTTTGATTCAATTTGCGATATTGGTAATTGGCCTCCTGAAGCTCTTGTAAAGGAATTTTCAGCTAGGAAGAACAGGTATTCAAGAAACCCACCCAAAAAAGCATCTCCAAAAAACTCAATAGGATTACCCTCTTCTACCAAAATGTAAGAGGGCTTCGCACTAAAATTGCTGATATATTTATGAACTCCCAAGCTTTTTCGCATGACATCTTTGTTTTGACAGAAACCTGGCTCAATTCAAGTTTTTTGGACACTGAACTTTTTCATCAAGAGTTCTTAGTTTATAGAAAAGATCGTCATGTTGACAAACCAAAAGAATTGGGAGGTGGTGTTTTGATCGCAGTTCGAAATAAATTTATATCTTCACCTATTTTGTTTCCTTTCAACTTATCAATCGAATTAATCTGTATAAAGTTAACTGTACAGTCGAAATTTATTTAAATGCATACATTCCTCCAAAAAGCTCGAACTCAGTTTATGTCGAACTGTCTAAAGCTCTAGATTTTATTATTGACTTGTCTTGCTCCAACAGCAACATTTTACTTCTTGGAGATTTTAATCTACCATCTATAGAGTGGGTGCTTTCTGAAGATGAATGTTTTCAGGAAGCATCTTTAACTTCTTCACAGGCTGAGCTTCAGCTTTTGGATAGAATTATTGCAACTGACTTACAGCAAGTAAGCTGTATTAAAAATTCAAAAAATCGAATTCTCGATTTAGTTTTTTCATCCGACGCTATTAGTACTCTTGTTCTAGAATCTAGTTCTGGAATCACTAATATAGATAGTTATCATCCTCCTTTGGATATAATTCTTGACTTGAGCAGTCATATTATGGAAAATAGCAATGCTTATGACCGCTCTTATACTTCTGACTTCAAAAAGGCAAACTTTCAGTTGCTCTCAGAAGAGTTGGCTAGATCTGATATTGATAGTATATCAGTATCTAGTAATATTGACGAAGCAGTTACTAGTTTTAACACCATACTTAATAATTGCATAAATAAAACTATCCCTTTAAAAATATTAAAAAATGCGAGCTCTTGCCCCTCATGGTATACGAGGGAGTTAAGGTCACTCCGGAATAGAAGAAATAGAGCATGGAAAATATATTTAAAAACTCTTTCTTCCGTTGACCACAACTTTTACATTGCCCTTTTCGAAGAATTTAAGTCTCTTTCCAAGTCTCTATACACTAATCATGTATACGAAATGGGAAGATCTCTTAAAGAAGACCCAAAGGCATTTTGGAAGTTTGTAAATTCGAAGAAAAACTCAGATGGTTACCCTGCAAATTTCGTTTATGAAAATTGTGTGTTAAAAGAAACTATTGATATTTGCAACGCCTTTGCGAAAAATTTTCGTAACTCTTTTGTAAACACGCCTCTCGATATTGATGAAGATTATTTCCGAAATTTACATTCCTATGCACAAACGAATTGCACCAATTTCGCTGTGCAACAGAGTACTGTTTTAAAACTTCTGTCATCGTTAAATGATGATTACTCATCTGGACCAGATGGAATTCCTCCAATATTATTGAAAAAGTGTAGACATATTCTGGTTGAGCCTCTACAATTCTTGTTTGAATTTTCTATTAAATCAGGGAAATTTCCTTGTTTATGGAAAACCTCATTCCTAACTCCAATTTTTAAATAGGGGGATAAGACTGATATTTCGAATTATAGGCCTATATCCAAACTGTCATGTATACCAAAGCTCTTTGAACAAGTTATATGTGAGACTTTAGCATTCCATACCAAGAATTTAATATGCAATCAACAGCATGGGTTTGTGAGAAGAAAATCAACAGTAACAAACCTACTTACATTCTTGCATAAATGTTCTAATGCGTTGGAAAATGGCAGTGAAGTGGATTGCGTATACACTGATTTCTCTAAAGCGTTCGACCAACTAAGCCACAACATTATTATCTTCAAACTAAAAGCTTTTGGTTTTCCAACTTTTTTTATCACATGGATAAAATCATATCTTGAAAATAGATCGTATCTAGTAAAATTTAGAAACTGCCTTTCAAATTCATTCATTGCTCACTCCGGTGTGCCCCAGGGAAGTCATCTTGGTCCATTTCTATTTATCCTGGCTATAAATGATGTTGTTTCATGTATACGCTCTAGTGACATTCTTATATTTGCCGATGATATGAAGATATTTAAGTCAATAAAAGCTGACACTGACCACGTTCTCCTGCAAGCCGATATTGACAGTTTCAATATTTGGTGTGGTAAGAATGGTCTTTCTCTTAACCCTGTTAAATGCAAAACAATTACTTTTTCCAGGAAGCGACTTGCAAGTGCTTTTGATTATTCCATTTCGCAGCAAAAACTCTGTCGAGTCTTTAGTTTCAAGGACTTGGGTGTTAACTTTAGCTCAAATTTAGAATTCACTGAACACATTAATTACATTGTTAATAAAGCAAGCTCTATGCTTGGATTTATAAAACGTTGGGCTAAGGAATTTAGTGATCCTTATGTTACCCTTTCTTTATACAATTGTTATGTACGACCTCATCTAGAGTATGCCTCGCAAATATGGTCTCCCTTTTATGAAATTCATAAAAATCGTATTGAATCAATACAGCATAAATTCATTCGCTTTGCTCTAAAGGGTCTTCCTTGGGATGATCCGTACAACCTTCCACCATATGAACATCGGATCCAGCTACTGCAGGTTCAAACCTTATATCAAAGGCGTGTTAATAAAGATTTACTATTTCTTCACCAACTTATAAATGGCCAAATTGATGCTCCTGAATATTGTTAGCCTGTATTGGCATAAATTACCGAGGAGGATCTCACCACCTGCGAAGATTTGAACTTTTACACGTTAATTTCCATAGAACTAACTACGGTATACATGAGCCTCTTAACCGTATGTGCATGATTTTTAATTTAAACGGCTCCTCTGTTGATTTTAACATAAGTAAGATGGCATTAAAGAAAGTATTTCGAACCAGTGCTCCACGGTCGTGATTGTTTTTACTTCTTGAAGCTAAGACTTAAATATTTTGTATATTGTTTAATTATGTATGTATATAGATTTTTTGTTTAATTTTGTTTATTTATTAGTATATTATTATGCATGTGTTAGATTGCCTTTTTTACTAACCACTAACACATGCACTTATGATGAGCCTCTGATTGTAGGTTGCAGCTTGCTCTAAGCTCACTACAACTAAGAATCTGAAGTGTAAAAAAAAAAAAAAAAAAAAAAAAAAACTTACTACTTTGCGTGACAAAATTCGATTTTTTGTCTTTAACATGAACCACAATGTATCTACTTTTCTGGTTGTCTTTGATGCGCTGAGTTCGAATCTGGCCCTGAAATTGCTCGAGCACGTCACATTTTCGAGATATTCGAATCTAAAAATAAAAAAATGCGTTTTTGATGCAAATTTTGGGTTATATTATTTCTCGAAGTAATTTTTTTGGAAATAAGGCTTATGGTCATTTTGACGTATGAACATTTTACTAAAAAAAAAAATAAAAAAAATTGAATCATCCAAATACATACATTCATTCATCTTTGAGAAAATAATTAATTTTGTAAACCTTCGCCTTGTTTTAAATTTCTATGATGAAAATATAGAAATTTATATTTAAATAATAAAGTTATTTGTCTTAATAATTATAATTTAGTTTTCATTTTTTTAACGATTCTATTATATAACATTTTTTTTCTATTGTTTTTTTTAACTTTTTTTGGAAAATGGCCCTCTACACATTTTGCCTGTTTTGGACCTTGTGGTAATCTTTACCATGCTAAATGTATTGGCTCAATAAATGCATTGTTGATTCTGTTAATGTCCATGTAGCACATTTTAACAAAATCTCAGTGAAGTACCATTTTTGTCCCAGGTTTTATGGTAATAATCCCAACACTACCCCAACTTCCCAAAAAAACACCCTTTAGCAACCTCCCCATTTGGGCACAATATAGTTTTCAGTTTTTGATTAAGAATTCATTAGAGCAACGTATTTGAAAAAAATAATTAATATTTAATTCTAAAGTTTTGAAAAATTACACTTTAAATTATTTTTGTATGTTTTTTTTCTCCAAAATTTTGAGTTCAAAAACCCGTTATTTCAAAAACTATGCATAGATTTTACTTGATTTAAAAAATAGCTAGTAGAACAGAGTATTGACTTAAAAAAAAGGTGTAAGAAATATTTATTTGTAAGTATTACCGTTATTTTCAAATATTTTTAGTACTTTTTTATGAAATTGCCCTTCTCACCCAAACAGGGGGAGATAGATCCCACTCCCATTATAAAAAATGCTTGTATTAAATTCTTCTATCATTTCTTGGTGCCAAAGCTATCGTAATCTCCCCAATTTCATTTATATTATTAAATAATTACTACAACATTATTTTAGTTTTATTTGTGTTTTTTTCTGTAATTTTGTGGTGATTTTTGATACTTTTTTGTTTGGCATCAAGCTCTCTTATCGAAAATGCGTGCATTTTGGTATCGTCGAATCTCTTCCTCGTTGGATTAGCAATTACCTTTCGGGCCGCTCAATACAAATCGTATTGGATGGTTTCAAATCTGATATTCATAAAATAAATGCTGGTGTACTCCAGGCCTCCGTTTTATCTCCGACCCTCTTCCTTATATTCAGCAATTATCTCTTCTGACGACAGCACCCTCAGCTTTTCGTATTCGTTTTTAGATTCACATCCTTGTGTTTCGAATTTGGATTTTCGATGGCAGCGTATGATAAGCTCATTAAATTCTGATCTCGACAGAATTGTCCAATGGGGAATCAAAAACCGTGTAGAATTGAATGCTTCTAAAACTCAATGCTGTCTCCTGTCGCTTAAGCGGAACCCACCCCCAATAACGCTATCCATGAGCGGCGCTTGCATCCAGGAAACTGAACAGCTATCAGTTCTCGGTATGTGTATAACACATCAACTTTTGTGGAACGATCACATATTTGACGTGTTTAGGTTTTCTTCTAGGATGCAAGAAGTTTTTCTCTCTTTCTGAACTTGCTGTTATTTAAAAGGCGTACATTCGTCCAAAGCTTGAGTATAACTCGCATATCTGGGCAGGTTATCCTTCAACTTACTTGAGTCTTATAAATAGAAAACAAAAAAACTTTGAAAATGATAAGTGATAGAAACAAAACGGAAACATTCGATTCTCTCGAGCACCGTCGTAATTTTTCATGTCTTTCCCTCTTTAATCGCTACTTTTATAAACAATGTTCCAGTGAAATAGCAAGTTGAATTCCTCCTTTTAAAACAATTCAACCTTAATACTCGCACTTCCAGGAATGCTCATAAGTTTACCCCTTGAGCCACATTTCGGGCGTACCGTCAAGTACAGAGATTCTTTCTTCAGCCGCACAACACGAATGTGGAATGCTTTACCCTACTCTATTTTTCCTTCCCATTGTTATATTCAGAAATTCAAAACCACTTTGCACTGGTATCTCGTTTTAACCCTATCCTACTTTCCTAACACTTCACTGTGTTTAACATATTAAGAGTAGTCATAACCCCTTGAGTAAGCGTTAATAAAAAAAAGCTAAAAACTATGCGAAATTCGATATGGAATTGAATATTGACATAGTAGTACATATGAATCAAAACCATACAAAATTCAACTAGCCGTCATCTGCCTCAAAAACTGCACAATCAATACATTTGATTTGTACACTTAAATATGTTGGAAATTGGAATTAAACTAACTTACCACATAAATTTTCACAATTTTCATCAATTATTACCGGGTTATCCAAAATGTGCTCCGTGGAGCACTTGATGCTGCACGAAGAATAACCATTATGCTCCTCGAAAAGATCGAAAAATGAATCAAAGTTCCATTTCAATATTTAATGTTGCTAATTTAACAGTTTGATATAATAAGTATGTTCAGAAAAATAAGATCTCAGAAACTTTAGCAAATTTTGTTCTGTCAAAAAGTGAGCAAGGGATACAATATTTTTGTTCCTTAGTAAATCGAAAGCAAAACTGAGAAATCTTGCTGAGGAATGTTGTTCATGAGACTGAGATTGCTGAGGTATGTACGTGAACATGCCTATTAATTTAAAAGAAATCAATACATACTCGTACAAACAAGTGGAAAACATTAATCCGCGACCTTAGAACAAGGCTTTTTAAAGAACTATACGCTGACATGGGCATAGTTAGTCTGCATACGTCTTTACTTCCACTGGACAACCGGGATTGAACAACCCGAGGACGACAAAGTCAAGCCGACTTTTATGTTAAGTTTGTACATGTATTATAAATCCAATTTGTATTTTATATTGAATCAATGTAAAGCGTTAGGCCCCTTATGTGCCAACAAAATCTTATTATTTGTCAATGTATCTTATAGTTATAAATTATCTTTTAAGCCAATTGTAAATAGAAATGTTCAATAAAACAAAAATTGAAAATTGAACGTCTTTACTTCTTCATGCAGAAATAAGGTCGCTTTCCCGCGGCAAAGCACTGGCGTGACTTTTCGAAATGTAAGGTGAAATCAGAAACATCATAAATTGACGACAGCTTTTTTTGGGGTTTGGGGATAGGTTGAGTAATGAGCTTTGGCCATTGAAATTTGATTTGAGTGTGTCACTGCAGGGAAATATAGTAACTGTTTTCGATGCCAGTGATAAAGTAGAAGAAATTAAAAAGAAAATCGAGTTTTGGGCTAAATCGATAAAAATAGCTTCCCAACGGTTTAAAGAGGAAATGATGGATCTGGAAATTCCCGACGATATTTTATATAAAGATCAATGACTTCATCTCTTTTCTAAAGCGCGATTAAATGGGTCTGAGATAAAAATCGGTTGCGTTTCGCATCATGTTCCCCTCCAGACTGATTTCCTTGGAAAGATCTCCACTGGAAACCTATATTGCCTATTCCCTGCCTACGGAACCAAAATAGATCCCTTCTCGATACAGAGCCAAATATTCAGTTGCAGTTGTCACAAACTTATCCAGATTAACCAGCATAAAGCTGCATTTAGACCTTCGCTCTTCATTCGGTGAATGGTATTCCACAAACAACGAACAATGAGCAAAATTCATCGAAAATTCACAATGGCTTTGAAAAAACGTACACGGACTATAAAACCGAAGGTCTAAACGCATCCTTACGTAAAAAAAACTGGCACATTTTTCACAGTAGAAAAAAAATTGTTGTTGCATTTTCTACTTATAACTGTGAAATTGCATACACGCAAGGAAGTGCTCCGCGAAGAATTTTTGCCTGAAAAAAGCTCCGTGACTAAAAACATTGGGAACCGCTGAATTATTATATCACCATCAATGACCAACTTCAAAATCACTTAAGAATTTTATACACGCAGCTTCGAGTGCACCTTAACAAATTATTTGAATTAGAGTTTGAAAAAACAAATTTTTATAAGTCAGATATTTAATTAAATGAATTTGTATGTACATGTACATAATACTTTTAAATTATTGTCCCCTTTCATTTATAGAACCCAGCTTCAGATGGGGTCTCTATTTTTACCAGCTATAGCTGATCGAACCCGAACCTGTTCATGTAATTTTTGAGCCGAAAAAGTTAAGAAAGGTTGAAGGTGAATTTGAATTTTTATCGAAATATATTCGTACAAGAAAAACTCATCTCAGCAGCATTACAAAAAAAAAACAGTAAATTGTGCATATGTAATGCATGAAAATATATGCAGTAAGGTGCATCAACATAATGAAGTAGTCAAAGGCGTTGGACCTGCTCTGGGGTAAGCTTCGTTATGCATGCCGATTATGGAACTCGCAATTCTGGATTCGCAGTGATATAGGTACTCTTTTTTCCTTACTTATTGTCATTAATTTTTCATAAAAAAGGCGATTCGCACCGAATCCAGCATTGTGAGTTTCACAATTGGCTTGGCTCTCCTTAAAACGACCAAAACCATGATCTAGTAAATTGAAAATTTCGCCCAGGTTCCAATGTTAACAGTTTCCTACAGAAGACCACCGATGTTTGTATACTTTGGGTGACACATTTAGCAGACTCACAGGTTTTAAAAATCTATATCTGAAGTCCTCTGTCTAGCTCTAGAGTATGTATATACGGGCTGACATTTTTTTCTTAAATTTAATTTAATTTAATTTAAGAAAATAAATAAGATTTGCAATAGTTTTGTATGACCTTTAGTCCTACAAATTGGCGTTTCGTCTGGCAATCTCACTTGGACTCATCCAGTAACATAGTGAGGGCCATAGTGTTCAACTGGGGCGTATACACACTTTTGTTTTTGTACTGAATCTCTAACAAATTTTAATACATATAATTAATTACGAAACTCATACTTTAGTAGTACCTCGTGGCATGATGGTTAGTGCGTAGGACTGTCATGCCGAAGGTGTGGGTTCGATTCCCAGCCGTGCCACCTAAAAACAGAAATGTTTTATCCGAGGTACTGCCTCTTGCGGGGAACTGATAAATCCTCCAAGAGTATACTTGTCATGAAAAAGTGCTTCTGACTTAGCCGTTCGGACTCGGCAAAAAACTGTAGGTCCCCTCTATTCCTGCCAACAACACGCACACAGGAATGGTTGAGAGTTGTAACCCACTAGGCCCTGGTTCTCCACGAGCTGTTGCGCCACCCAATTTTTTTTTTTTCATACTTTAGTTCTTTTTTCTCCTTGCTAAGCTGGTTTATTTCGATTGAAATATTATATATTTTAAGACACCTTGCAGTTTCTTAGTTCAGAATTGAGATGTAACTTCTTTCTCAAAGAAACCGTCATATGAAAAAAATATGAGAAAAAGATATTTTGATGAATTTTTCAATATGCAGAATAGTGTGGTCTTCTCCTATTTTCTTCATTTCATTCAAAAGACTCCTTTTCAAAATCGTTAGAGCTATTTTTGAGATAATTAAGCTTAACCTTAACCGTTATATGTTAAGTACCTACCTTTATTTAGAGCTTCAAAAGGCTTCAATTTCTCCTCAAGGAAGTTAACCAACAAAATTTAAGTTCCAAGTTTGAAGATAATCACTTCAGCTGCATAAGCTGTATAGGATGAGATACAGACAGGCAGATAAATATGTTTTTGGGATTCACTTTTCTTGTATTCTCTATCATCGCAACATATTGATGGATTGTAATTTCGAGTTCAATTTCGACTTCATACAAAGAAATTATTGAGTTTGCCATCAATTTTCTTTTTGTTTTAAAAATGCAAACGCTAATTAAAAATCTTTCAATTTTGAATAGATAAATCCAACAAGAGAAGCTGTAGGGATGGACAATTTAATTTTTCACCCGACAATTTGATATTAATCTCAAATCATGAACAAATTTTGATTTCGTTCATCCTGGGACCTAAAGCCTGTTTTAAAAGGACAATTTGCCCCTTACAAAAATGAGTTTTTATCCGTGTATCTATTTTACATCACCCATAACTGCTGTTGCAACATGAAATGAAATTCTAAATGTGTGTGTTTTGGATAGGTGAGCGCGCTAACATGACCTTTCATGTTGAATTAACTCTATTCTGCAAGTTGAGCGATAAATTTTTGACATCTTACACGCGATGCAACGACGAGTCAAAATGATTTTTTATTTCTTTTCGGCCATACTTTTGCATGCTGAAGTTGTTGTGACAAATGTGACAAGTTGTCCAATATTTAACAAAGAAATTTTAGAAAATTATTATAAATACATATGTTTGTTTGATGGTAATAAAAATTCAGTCATGAACCTTAACTCCATCCAGGTGTTAAACTTCAATATTTAATCTAGAATTCAAAACAAGCTTCGAAATAAATTATTAAAACAATAAACCTAACAATAGAAAATAGTTTAAAAAAAATAAATAAAAAATAATCAAAAACCCATGTCCCATTATAGTCTGTCACTTACCTAGCTATCGTTCACGCCTCAACTAATTCTAAAGGCTCCACTCAGACAGGCACAACATCAATTCTTTTTTTTTCGAATTTGTTTTAATAAATATAAAAATGTAGGTACAATATTGTTGTTATTGTTGTTGTAGTCATTGTTGGCTATGGCTGCTGGTATCAATCCGGTATAAGGACAGATATCTGGAGCCTTTGGTGGTACAAACAGGTTGAGGTTGCGGTACCCACAGTGGTTCATCAATAAATAATGCCTGTGTACGGAATAAATAATTTTGAAATTTATTTTAACATTTTTTTTTTCCACCTCCCAATTCCAATTCCAGTCTCAGTCAAAGTAGATTTGTACCGCAATTGAAACTGCGAATACGAAAGGGAGTTTCGGGTATCAGAAACAGTAGATATAAAGGACGCGAATACGATATGCACAACATATAGGTATAGCTAGGACGTAAAGTGCTATAGTTTACACGAAATGTGAATTAAATTGAATTGTGACAGAATGCATTCGAGAAGGGATGGTGGTTATTGGTAAGCTTTCTGGCCAGAACAACAACAGACAGACAGTGAACGTACATATTTTACACAAATAATGCAGACTAGGTAAATACATAACTGTATAACTATACCAATATTAGCCGAAGAATCCCACAAACATATTAAGGCTTGAATTTTTAATGAATTTCAAGTTGTGATGATTAAAGAGTTGCCAAGCGAATAATTTTGAAAAACAAAAAAATACCTGGCAATTGACGATATTCAGAAAAGCTGGTAGGCACTGTTTTTTTTCGAAAAATTCGTCACTGCATAGTTGATCCTGGTGGTGAAGAGAGTAGAAGATGCATTTGTGAACTCTAAGGCCATCTGCACACGACGCGTCTCGTCATAGACGCGTACTACGCTTGTGTGAAGATTGTGAGCAGCGCACATTGGTTTCAATGAGTAACTGCGTACGAGGCGTAAGCAACACATAATCGTCACAGCATACAAGCAGCAAATCGCCTGTCGTACAGCAGTGTCAGTATCTTCGATGACGCCGGTCGTAAATGTTTAATTTTGTGTATGGACACTTTGTTTAAAATATCAGATTCATTGCAAAAATTTGTGTTATTGGTGAAGAACTATGAGTGTTTTTATAATAATACATTGCAAGAATACTCCAGAAAAGTTGTGACAGAAAAAGCATGGGCAACAATTGCAAAGCAAATGCAAAAGTTTAATAAAAAGAAACTTTTTGTGTTTATTTTGATCTTATTTATTCCACTTCCATGGTAAAGCATTTTATGCCTTGACATAAAATGCTAAATCAAATAGATTTCTGCATAAAATTTTGTTTGACGATACGCTTCGTGTGCAGAAGACTGGGCGAAGAGGAGTCGTCGCATCATGACGAATCTTGTACACGTCTATGACGCGACGTTTCGTGTGCAGAAGGCCTAAGTCTTTACCAAGATTCGGATGGTATACTTCAAAAAGTAAAAAATATCGACTAAGTTATCTCAGCTACAGGACAACAAGCGAAGGGAGAGCCATATGCTCCTGCCAAGGGAGTTCGAGACGAAGAGGAGGACCAAACCTAAGGTTAACAAAGTTTTTTTCATTCAAAATGTCATATTATTAATAATTTTATCTTTATTTTTCTGGCAACGCTCTTTGTTAACAGACAGTGGCAATAGCAGATGTGGTGCAACTCGTAAAGTGGTGCATTAATTCCATCGTATTTCATTGGAATGTGTTGTATACATATTTACTTGCACATTGTAATCCCTTGTTATATTTTTCCTTTTTATTTAAAAATAAAAAATATTTTATTCCATAGTGAAAACTCCATTTCAATGTAATGCAAAGGAACAGTTAATGAGGTATTTACTATAAATGAGCAAGGCGGTAACGAAAACCTTGTTCTGAAATAAATACATGTTACTAATTAAATTGGCAACAATAAAATTTCCCTTGTTGATTCTACCAAATATTCATCCAAGAATTCATTAATTAATTTAAAAAAAAAAGTTAATAAATTTCTTAAAATTAAAATAAATTCAAGGGAATGGTCTCTGGTTAACAGGAATACAATAAAGTGATTTAAAAAACAATAACAATAACTATTGGGAAAAGCGAATTTATTTTTTACATTACCTATAAGCTTATTTTGATTTGATTTAAATTTTAATTTTAGTTTTAATTTTGTATTTATAAACCATAAAGGTATATATCAACCACGATATTATTTTCACAATTAAAAATCAAAATGTAAATTTTTCATTGAATTGTGAATTTGTAAGACCTCGGGGTAATTAGAGAGATAGAAACTGGATTTTATTTTGGTTTTGTGGGGATAGGTGACAACGACGACGACCAGTTTTGACTTGCTGTCTCGACATCAACTCGCTGAAGCCTTGCCTTGGTCGTGGTTCACAGTGCCGTGGATCTGGATCTGGACAGAGGTGAGTCTGGATCTGGAAAGAGGTGGGTCTGGATTCTGGACAGAGGTAGGATTTTTTTTTTTTGAAACAATATTAGCTGCGTTTTATTATCTCTGGGTCTGGGTCGAGGTTATCTTTTAACATGTATTACAAAAACAACATGGGATCTAGGTTTCTATCGAGGTTAATTTCAATAACCCAGATAGAGGTTTTCACTCTGGCCGGCGGAGGGCTATTTACCATTGTGAATGGATGTCAGCGATTTGTCAGCAGTATAAGGAATAGAGAGGAAAAGAGACAAGTGCTTACATGAAAAACAAATAAACATAAGAAAAAAAGAGACTGATATACAGCACTGCTTTTGCACTAACCCACATCGTTTTATTTTCACGAGGTGAACCATATGGGTTATGAGCGATAATAAAACGCGGCTAAAAGATTTATAAACTTTTTGGACATTTTTTTTTTTTTTAAATATAAAAAAACAAGATTTTTTGTAGAAAATTTCAATGAAAAATTAAACTTTTCTCAATTTTTTTTTCGGTTTTATATTTTTCTTCGAAATATGAATGAAAATATTTTTTTTTTGGAAAATTTCAATCAAAAATTAAACTTTTCTCATTTTTTTTTCGTTTTTTAATTTTTCTTCAAAATATGAATGATAGGTTCTGTTGCTCAAGAAAACTTGACTTTGGAGCTCAATTGATGCATCGCATTATACGAAAATTCGACTTATATCTTTAAACGCGATTTGCGGCTAAACTAAGCGTCCTAGAGGCATCACAGTTTACATCTTTAAACTTGATTTGCGGCTAAACTAAGCGTCCAATAGCGACTTATAAAATGCATATTCGTGATATTAGAATGTGCTCGTTCTCAAAAATAAAAAAAAATAAATGGTAAGAGTTTTTTTTTCCAAAACTGTTGATTTTCATGAAATGGTGTCACAAATTGCTTAGGAATGAAAAATATTAATGAGCTGTCGCATTGTAGTAGAAACGGCGGGATTTTGATTGGCGGGATTCTGATTTTCGGGATTTTGATTTCCGGGATATTGATTAACGGGATTTTGACACGCGACATTTCGACGTGCGGGATTTTGATTCGCGGGATTTCGACCCCAACCCGTTATATTTACTTAAGGTACCTATGTATCTGTTTTCTGTAAGTTAATTATTTTTAAATGTTTGTTTATTATTTTTAATTTTTATTCTTAAACAAACTGCTTATTAAATTGCTATTTTGTATAGACGAATTTTACTCAAACAATTAAATTTATTGTTGCTCATACATACTTTGAAAACTTCAATTAAATTCTATTTGCTCTTTTTCAAAAAATTTTGAGGTATCAAGTATAGTTGGGGTGTTAGTGGGTGAATTTTAAATAAACCATATTCCTTTTTTTTGCGCATGCGAACAAAATATTAAAACTTACAACAAATCTTTATGTACGTGAAACTAGCACCGCCATTTTGGATTTTCAAAAAAAAAAGATTGTGCTGTAATGTGCCCAACTTGTGCTGCTTGTGCCGTATTTTTAAAAAAAAATCGTACTAAGGGTTTGTTTTTTAATCAGGTTGTGCTGTAATGTGCCCAACTTGGGCTGGCATGTGCCGTAAATAATTTTGAAAAATTCGCAAATTTGCAAATTTTACGAATGAAAATTTTGCGAAATTTCAAAATTTCTTAAAAAAAAAGTTGTGCTGCATTGTGCACAAAAAATGATACCAAGAACCAAAAAGAAAAAAACAAAAATTCACATAATTGCATCTATTATGGCCAAAACTAGACTTAGTGAAGGGCTGTAGCGTGAAGTTAGCACCGCCATTTCCGATTTTCAAAAAAAAAAGTTGTTCTGCATTGTGCTCAACTTGTGCCGTAAATATTAAAAAAATATCGCAAATTTGCAAATTTCGTACATAATTACTAAAAAGTGAAAGTTGTGCTCTTTTGTGCTTAATTTGTGCACTGACATTCCAAAGAGATAAACAAAATTCGCATATTTGTAACTCTTATGCCAAAAATGAGTTATACATTTTTTTTTTAGTCTTACATTTTTCTTAAAAACTAACATGTGCTATTTTGCGCTCAGTTTGTGCTGCCATATTCCGAAAAGATAAAAAAATCACATATTTGCGAGGCGTGAAGTTAGCACCGCCATTTGCGATTTTCACAAAAAAAAAGTTGTGCTGTATTATGCTGCCTTGTGCAGTAAATATTTTAAAAAAATTTGTAAATTTTGTAAAAATTGAAGTTGTATTGTTTTTTGCTCAATTCGTGCTGCTATGTTCCAAAAAAATTGGCATTTTTGTAACTTTTACTGCCAAAAAACAGTTTTGCGAAGCTATTTTGTGCCCAATATTGTTCCCAAGTGCTGGTTCATAATTACATATTTTTGCAAAAAATAAATTTTTGATGCGTTAAGTAAGCAGAGTTTTCGATAAAAAAAAAGAAAACAAATGATAAATTTTCATTTTTTCCGTTTTTTTTTTATTAGAATTTATTAAAAATTGTGTAGAGAAAATTAAATGGCTTCTCATGGTTCCCTAGTCAAGCAATATAGAAATACTTTTTTATCAGCTCAATTCATTTGTAAAATTTGCAAATTTGCGAATTTTTCAAAAATATTCACGGCACAAGCCAGCACAATACAGCACATTTTTTTTTTTTTGAAAATCGCAAATGGTGGTGCTAACTTCACGCTACAGCCCTTCGCGAAGTTTAGTTTTGGCCATAATAGATGCAATTATGTGAATTTTTGCTTTTTACTTTTTGGTTCTTAGTATCATTTTTTGAGCACAACTTTTTTTTTAGGAAATTTTGAAATTTCGCAAAATTTTCATCCGTAAAACTTGCAAATTTGCGAATTTTTCAAAAATATTTACGGCACATGCCAGCAAAGTTGGGCACATTACAGCACAATCTTTTTTTTGAAAATCCAAAATGGCGGTGCTAACTTCACGCACATCAAATCTTTATAGCCATTCCCAAAAAATCAAGAAATAATAAAAATTTCCAAGAAATTGAACGATATGCAGATTAATTTTCGAGAAACTAATGAACACTGAAACACTGGGCCCTTATTACGAAATACGATTATCGTTCAAAATACCGCGTTATCGTTAAAATGCGATTACGTTAAACGATAATCGTTAATGTAAAAACGATACTCGTATTCTTCTACGACTGGCAATTGGCCTTCGTATAGCTTTCGTTTTGATTTCAGTGCTATTATTTGTCTTTCTGTGACTTCCACTGTATTTTTTATCAAAATAAGTTAAGTAAAACAATAATAAACAAAAATAAAATTTTATTAATATATGCCACCAACACAAAACTAAATAAATGAACATACAACGTACAAGTTTATTTTAAAATTGTATTTAACTTCTTGTAATAAGATTTTCTTCTTCTGTTGTATTTATTTTCATTATTTATAACATGTTTATTAACAAATCACTGAAATAATTGAACTTACATCATTGTATATCCCTTACATTCAAAATTTATTCACTTTTTGCCAGTTCTTAATACTGAAGACAGTGCTGGTGGGGTAAAGAGAAAAATCCCTTTCTATGGGAATTTTTGTCTTTAAAAATATTTTATCTTTAAGATTCAATACGATAATATTTCCAACGAAATTTTAAGTGTTAAAGGTTTCACTTTGTCTTATAAAACTAGGAATTAATAATAAAAACAAACGGACTTCACTCCATTTTTATTTGATACCACAAGCTAAAGCTCCAAAGGTATTACTGAAAGTTCAATATTAATGACATTTAGCAAACAAATTTAAAAAATTTAATAAGGAGTTTTCGGTTCCCGTTATACTTTAAAAGCCATTACCTTTTAAGTCTGACAAATAATGCAAAATTGCAAACTGAAAATAAAAGTAGTTTCTTACCTTAATAGAGATTTATTCTCAATTAATCTTTTTTTTTTTGTGAATAAAAATATGACTATTTATCCTTAAACAATTTGAAATACTCATGTTCACACAAGTGATGATTTTAACTTTTGTGAAAAAATTAGAGAAGGATTGAAATTTGGTGAAAAAATTTTAAAGGGAATTTTCTGATTTATTGATGGGATTTTTTCGTTAAATACGTAACAAGCACTTGCGTGAAGATAGATGTGGTTGAAAAAAATATCTTGTTTCGTTTTTGCTGGCAACATTTTCATGGGTCCATTATCGTTTTGCATAATCGGGATAAGTCGTGACTTTCGTTTTCGTGACTATCGTGTTTTTGCAATTCGTTTCGTTTTACATAATAGGGGCCCTGATTTTTACAAAAACCAAATTTTGTATTACTTTCGCTTTTATAAAAACAAGCCTTGCAAATGTCATCCAAATCCTTAAACCATTTCTGAGAAATCAAAAATTAATAAAAGTGGGTTGGCAGATGGTGGATTTTATTGAAGCCATTTTTCATTTTCTATCTTTATAGTTAAGCCTAGTATGCAGATCGAGCAAAGACAAATTTTATCTCTACATTTTTTTCTCGAGACAAATTCTGAAGGCGTAGAGATAAAAACAAAAGTCAAATGAGAACAGTAGCGTAGTTATAAATTTGAAAAATTATAAAATTTCCTTAAATTAACATAAATTTGAAACTTTTTCATGTACAGAAATCATATTCCTTCAAAGCATTTACAGACCAAGAAAAATTGAACGCATGCGCTTGATGGTGAACAATATAATGTGGATGGATGAAAATACCTTTAAAAGATATGAAATGTTCAGCTTTTACTTCTCTGGAAAAGTCGATTTTAGGGCAATTTGGTTACATTTGGATCAAAATACACTTTCTCCGTCAAAATATAGATAGTTTGTCTCCCAAATAAATATATTGATGGATTGTCTCCTGTCAAAATATATTGAAGGATTGCCACGATGTCAATGGATTAAAAAACCACTAAAAATTCTGAAATTTTTGAAGGTTTTTTACTTCTCCGGGAAAAAGTGGATAAGGGCACTTTTTTGACATTTGGATCAAATTAACTTTTTCCGTCAAAATAATTTGTTCTTCATCTTTCAAGCCATGAACTGTCAAATTCCATTGATGTCGATGGATTTAAAAAATCATGTCAAAATCAGAAATGTTCACATTTTTCCATTGCTCCCAAGATCCAATTAAAATTGCCAACTCGTTTTGGGAATCAATTTAAATTTTTTATTGAAACAAATATTTTCTGTATCTGAAATGTGGCCCTTTTGTACCCTTTCTCATTAGCTACGCCACTGACTGATTTAAAACAGCTGTTCAATTAATTCTATTCTCATTCCATGTCATCATTTTCTGTTCGCATTTTATATTTATTTCAGTTTTGCGTCCTCCCAACGTCTTATAAATGGAAAGAATGAAACAGGGAGATGATTTTAGTTTATAAAAAGCGAAATATATACATATAAAACGTCACAATTTGTCCGGAAAAATAATGCTTCGAGCATTCTTTTTCCGCGCAAAATTAAGTGGAGACTTTTTTTTACCTTTTCTCGTACAGCGGTGTCAAGTGTCAAATTTTGCACTGGAGCTGCGTACCGCTTGGAAAAAAAAAACGAGATAAAATTTGTCCTGGGAAAAATTTTATATGGGAGAAATATTTTGTCTCGATCTGCGTACTAGGCTTTAACTCTCAAATATCATCCAAATCATCTGAGTCAGTACATATAAATACAGTTAATAAGACTGTTTTCCAGAAAACAACAATAAAAAAAGATGTTTTGGCATTGGTCGGCTTTTAATAAAAATACTTTTCCAATATTTTTCATCTTCAAACAGGCAAACTCTGAATATTTAATCGAAATCGTTAGATCCATTTTCGAGAAACCTTAAAACATTTTTGCTAACACCACTTTCTTAGATTTGTCCACTACTAAGAACAAAATAAAAAAATGATTATAGAATCGTTAGGGCCGTCCTTGAGCTATCAAGACTGGATTAAATAAAAAAGCCTTTCAAAGTTTTTTCTATCTCAAACAAACTCCGGAAATCTTTTTTTTTCATTAGAGATGGTTCCGAGAAAAACTTAAATATGATTAAAGTGGGCGTGGTAGTGGGTGGATTTAGCTTAAACCGCTTTTTAGATTTTTTGCTCATAATAATGAACTCTGAACATGTCATCTAAATCGATAGATTCTTATCTGAGAAATCAAGAAATTAGAAAAGTGGGCGTGGCCGGAGGCAAATTTTACTAAAATATTTCTCTAAATTATTAACTTGCTCATACAAAGTAACTTAAAATTTCATTCAAATCGTTGGAGCCATTTCGAACAAACAAATAAATTATAAAAATGGGTGTGGCAGTAGGCGGAATTTTTTGGAAAATATTTTTCGATTTTTGTCTTCTATGGCGTTTTCGAGAAACTAAGAAATAAGAAAATGGGGCGTGGCAGTCGGCGGATTTTACAAAATCTAAGTTTTGTATTTTTTTCTCAGTCATAAGTACAAACTTGAAAATTTCATCCAAATCCTAAGAGCTGTCTTCGAGAACCCAAATATAAGTATAAGATTAGCTCGTTTAAAGTTGTAAGATTTTTTGAGAAAAATACTAGCAGAACCACATTTATTTAAAAAGTTAATAAGAAGAGATTATTAGTTTTGTAACGAAGTCACATATTTTATACCCTCAATCACCCGTACCAAACATTAAACGAACATTGCATACCACGGAGGTCCCCATATGAAGTACATAAGAGGATACACATTTGCCGCCTGCTACGACGCATGTCAGCAACAAGAGGAAACCTACTGGTAGTTGGTTACGTCAGCAAATGAAGTTCATTCACCAGTTTACAGTCCACAGTTGGTAACGCCAGCAAAGTTGACTAGTAAGGGTGGGAAATCCACCAGAAATCAGATTCTTCTTGCATTAGAAAAGTCTCGCTTTTATTAGTCAAACTAATAAAGAAGCACGCTGCAGACTAGGGAACCCGTCCCACCGCTTCTCCGCCGAATACAGACTTCGTTCTGCCGCAGCTTTTAAGACTAGGGAGTTCGTCCAAACCTACATTGCCTTGATCTCCGGTCAGACTGGGGAACCCGTCCCACTGCTTCTCCGCCGGAAATTAACTTCATTCTGCCGCCGCTTTAAGACTAGGGAGTACGTCCCAACCTACGTTGTCTTGAGCTCCGGTCAGACTAGCGAACCCGTCCCACCGCTTCTCCGCCGAAAATCAATTTCGTTCTGCCGCCGCTTTTAAGACTAGGGAACAAGTCCCAACCTACGTTGTCTTGAGCTCTGGTTAGACTAGCGGACCCGTCCCACCGCTTCTCCGCCAAAAATAAATTTCGTTCTGCCGCCGCTTTAAGACTAGGGAGTACGTCCCAAACTACGTTGTCTTGAGCTCCGATCAGACTAGGGAACCTGTCCCACCACTTCTCCGCCGAAAATCAATTTCGTTCTGCCGCCGCTTTTAAGACTAGGGAGCACGTCCCAACCTACGTTGTCTTGAGCTCTGGTTAGACTAGCGAACCCGTCCCACCGCTTCTCCGCCAAAAATAAATTTGTTCTCCTGCTGCTTTAAGACTAGGGAGTACGTCCCAACCTACGTTGTCTTAAGGAACCACCCGAATTGGCAAGCTCGCTTTATCAGTAGATTATATGCAATAAAGTGTTATTTATTTTAAGTCAAGATTATATTTGTAAAGTATATGAAATACCATGTTAAGCATTACAATTAGTGTAAATATATGAAATACGCTGTTATAAGTAACATTAAGAGACATTATAATACAAATTATCTGGAGTTCCGAACTTTTTACACACCAAGTCTTACTGCTTTCTACGGTTATACCCTGGACCCCGCTGACCTACCTCAGCTGGAAACAAAAAAGCATCACAGTTTTAAAAGAGGATGTAGCGTCCATTTTTAGTAATTTTTTTTAGAAAATTGCCCCTCCTGCTTGAAATTTGACCTGTAATAACTTTGGAAGGAGTACAGTAATTAATAAGAATTCGAATTTGTTTTAAAGAACATTTAATTCTGGTTTTGCACCGGTGAGTCGCCAGCTCAAGCCAGCGTTGCTGGCTTTTTTGCATTCGGGACCCGTGGCCCCCACTTTTTTAAAAATCAACCAATTGGGAAGAAATGGATAAGGTAATATTAATTTTTTGAATTTTTTTAGAAGATAAAAATTGTTACCTATCTACATTTGTGTTGTAATTTTAGTAAAATAAATTTTATTTGTCTTTTTTAAAGAAAATTTTGTTTTAATTTTAAAAATAAATGTTTATTAAATGCTTTACTCCTTTATGTACTAATGGATAATACTTTTTATATTCTCTCCTTTATGGAAATTTCTTAAAGGGGCCGCTTTTTTCGTCCCGGGACCCCTTTTGGGACCCCTTTTCAATTTTTTCAGCGGCAACACTGGCTCAAGCTACGGTCCTGCCGGTCTTATCAAACACTTTGAATGTGTACATAATTATAACTACTATGAAACTACTAACAATAAAATATTCTCAGTTGACAAAAACTTTTTTACTACCTACATTTTCATAGATGTTTAGGATTAATTTCAAATTGACCTACACACATTTATAAAAAAAAAATACCTACCTACAAAAATAAAATACCTAAACATAATTGTTCACCTCATTCTAATGCGTCTATATGTCCATTTTAAATTCCACATCAAATTGTTGGTCGCTTAAATTTTGGCGCGTGCAAAATTTCAAACCCACTTTTAAGCCGCCACGTCCATCACCTGTCAAATGGTTGTTACTATACCTATATTTATACATTATACAACTTCCAACATACTCGTAGCATACAAATTGAAAATTCCTTCAATCTATTCTATTAGTCATACGTCTGAAGTCTGAACATTCAAGCTCCCACGTTACGCCAAGGCATGCGAAAAATATATTATAATCGTTACATTTCGGCCTACAAAGAGTGTGAATATTTTGCAAAGCTTAGGAACAAATAAAAAAAAATAAAACAACAAATTTAACAGATCTCCAACTCAGATAAGTGATCCTCTTCAAATATATTTAAATACACGGTGTGTTCCCACATTCGGAGACACACGCAGAAAACACTTTGCATTTGTAAACACAAACGTCAATTGAGTTCGCCTCCTTGCTGTATCAAAGTTTATTCACCTAAATGCCCGTTGCAGCAAGATATCAGGTAGTTAACTTGTGAAGGCAATAAAAACAGCCGGATGTGTAACGTAGTAACGAGTGTAACGCAAACAGAAACAATATTCAAATTTTACGAAAATAATTGATTTTTATTTTTTTTTTACTGCAAAAACACCTCTGAGGACAACAAGGCCAAAAATTAATCATTTGAAATCTTGAAGGTTCCAAAAAGATTCTCTGTGATTTTGGCACTTCATATATGGGAAACTGCCAACAAAAGTATTCCATTTAATTGGTCAAACTAGTCTTATAAATTGATCTGTCCTAGAAAACTTGTAATCAAAGCTTAAAATTTCTCAAGGTCACGCAAGGTTATGCCCGATTTTAATTTAAGGCACAAAATTAGAATTTTTTAGAAAGTCGAAAATGGCGGTTATTATCTTTGACACATTGCACATGGCGGCATAAGTTGAGCATAATACAGCAACAAAATTGTTTTTTTGTGTTTTGTAATATCGAAAAGTATTCCCTACAATAATAGTGGTTCGTATATTTTTCAATTTTGCGAAATTTTAAAAATTTGCGGCACAGTGAAACAGAAAGTGGGCCCATGACAACACAACTAGCATTTTTTAGAAAATCTAAAATTGTGAGGCTAACTTCAAGAATATGACGTAAAATCTCTTTCAAAACCGATAAAAGCTCGTGATGTTACTTGAACTTCTTCAGGAATCGGGAAGTATAATTAACCAACTGTCGAACTTAACGTCAAAGCTTTAAAAATCTCAGTTTCAATATTTTTGGTAAATGACTACCTGGCTATTTCCATGAAATAAATTACTATGCTTGACTTTAATAGAGCAAATAAAAATAGACTTCAAAGATAATAGGTAGACTTTTGAAAATAACGCCTATCATCAGAAAGTTTCCAATAAAAAAGGCGCCGCCGAAGTTATCAACGTCCACACACGGAAACTCCCATGCTTTATGTTTTACGATCCCAAAAAAAAAAAAACATGCGCTCGTATCTCGCAAACCTGTCTCATTGAGCCCACATTGAAACAAAAAAACTTTTTTCTTCGTACAATATTTTTTTAAATTTTCAAATAGCAAAAAGCAAAACATTGGCGCATGCGTCGATCGATTAAATGGCCATGAACGACCAGTTGGCCCATGCCAACTTATACTTTGTTTTGTAAGGTTTTTTTGAAGTTACGTGTGCCACAATATTGTAACTCATATTGGTGTAGGATCGTAGTAGAAACACTGCAACGCCAACAACAACAAAAGTTTGCATGTTCTTTCGCACCAAGTAAGTTTCTCAGACACGCTGCAATACAGTGGGACGAAAGAGCTTAGCAAATAGGAATTAACAGCACTGTTCTGTTAAATCTCTTCGATAAACATTTCATTTTAATCTTGAAACATTTTCGTGTTCTGGCAGCAACCTCAAAAGTTGTAAAAAGTTGTAACAAGTTGTAAAAAAACGAGTTACAGTTTTGCTATATGGCACTTTGACCTTTTCAAGTTATGTATATTTTTTTTTACTACTGCATTGCATTTTTCTTAAATAGTAAAATAATAAAGTTAAATCAGACTTTGACTTCGAAATATACCGAAAAAGCTAAATTTTTGTTGTTTAGCTTTGATTTGACACCTTATAAACATATCCTTAAAAGGAGACAGGTTGGAAATATAAGGTCGAACATTGAAGGTTATGTTATTCCACACAAAAAAATTAACTTTGTATGGCAAAAGGAATAGGTTTTGGAACTACTTACTTACTTTTTCTTACTTAAGGTGGCACTAGAGTCTGGGGTGGACCAGGGCCTCAACCAAGAAGCATTTTCCAGCCAGCTCGGTTACTTCTATCTAGCTGTCTCCAGTCTCGCACGTCAAGTCGGTTTAGGTCCTCTTCCACTTGCATGTGACACGTTGTGGGCAGTCCACCACTACCACGCTGTCCCATGGGATTGGGTTCTAAGACTTTCCGGTGCGGAGCATTGATGTCCATTCGCTCTAGGTGACCCAGCCATCTTAGTCGTTGGCTTTTCATTTTAGTCTTTTGTTGCTCGTTCGGTGTCACTGAACATTCCGTACAGTTCGTTGTTGTACCAAAAAGCACCCGTAGAATTTTCCTCTCAAATCAACCTAGCGCTGTATCCATGCCTCTATGCAGAATTTATTAGGACCGGGATGATAATTTTCTTACACAGGCACAGTTTAGTTGCTCGAGATAGGGCTTTGCTTTTCAATCACCTTTTTAGTCCAAATAAACAGCGATTGGTAAGAGTAATCCTTCGTTTGATCTCATCACTGCATCTGGCTTATCCAGCTGCTGGAGATGAAATCATCAACCAATTCGCAACAGACGCCTTAGTTCGTGCTGTATCTGACATCAACCTTCAGCGAGCAATTCGAACGGCTGGAAAACGCACACTCCCTGAAGCATTAGCGTTCGCCCTGACTTTTTAAGCAGCAGAACAGGCTTCTCAAGGATTTTATTGGGTAAGAGAACTAGAAATTGAGGAGTGTTCTTGCCAGAGAACTGCAATCCAAAGGAACCAGCGAGATGGACCTGCTCGATGCTGGAACTGTAACAAGACCGGACATCTTCAACGCCAGTGCAGATTGCCACCTAGAAGACCTGCATGTCAATATTGTGGAAGCAGGAACTTTAACAACAACAATGTCAATACTCCTGATATCGTTCGCTGAGCTTATAGCGGATCCTAGGTAGACAAATTTTCTCACCACCTCATCATCGTCACTGATTATATTGAAGTTCTGTTTGAAGCGCCGATTTTTGGTGTCCTTTCTTGTTGACAGCATACATTTCGTTTTGCTTTCATTCACCGCTAACCCCATCTTCTTGCCATCTCAATACTCACGAAAGCACCATCACTGACATTTCGCTTAGTTCGTCCAATTTTGTTAATGTCGTCAGGGTAAGAAAGTAATTGAACGGACTTTGGAAAGATTGTGCCTCTAGTGTTGACGTGAGAGTTTTGCACTATTCTCTCAAGAACGATGTTGAAGAAGAACACGCATGACAGCCTTTCGCCGTGCTTTAGGCCTTTTTTGACATCAAAGGTGTCGGTGAGGTCTTTGCCGACCTTGATGGAGCCACGTGCATTCTCCATCGTCATCGAAACGGGCGAGTTTGGGAGAGATGCCAAAACCAGACATTGTTCTATATAGCTGGCCTCTAAAGATGTTGTCATACGTGGCCTTGAAATCGATGGAAAGGTGGTGGATATATATTTGAAACTCCTGGGTTTTTTTCAAGATCTGCCGTAGTGTGACTATTTGGTCGATGGTGGACTTTCCTTTCTCTAAGCCACACTGATATCTGGGACTACCAGGTTGTTGACGAATGGCTTCAGGCCTTCACAAAGTACGGCAGAGAAAATCTTGTATGCGATGTTTAGGAGACTGATGCTTCTGTGTTTGATGCAGTCCAGAGGATTACCTTTTTTAAGGTTCGGGCAAACAATGTTTAGGTTCCTTTCATCGAGCATGCATTCCTCCGACCATATTTTGCTGGTACATACTCCTAAACCAATTTATCGCCAGCCATCAGCTCCAGCAGCTTTAACAGTAAATCCCTCCGTATCCGAGGCTTGTTGTTGCTTCGCAACTAAAATCTCCTTACGTGGTCGGGATGTCATCCCGAAGACACGACCCCCAATCTGGAGGACCAGACCCTTACAATTTAACAGCAAGAGTGGGGAGCTGGATTAACAGCTCCTTACAGGCCTCAGCTCCAGGCGGCAGCGGAAGAATTCTCCAGATGGAATCAACGGTGGCGTCTACAGTTCCAGTTAGGTTGAACTACTTAGTGAACACCTACAACGACATACTCGGAGCTCAGGCCTATAAGGAGCGGTTGATCCAGCTCCCCGCATTGAAAGGATCTGGTCCTACAGGTTGGGGGTCGTGCCATCGGGGTGTCTTCCTGCCCACGTAAAGCTATTAAGTTGAGAAGCGACAACAAGCCTCGAGTACGGACGGGTTTACTGTTGACAAACCTAGCAAACGAAATAAGGGAAACGAACTTTGGATCTGCACGTGGAATATTCTGTCTCTCTATAGACCACGCGCAGCTGAACATTTAGCGGAAGCCCTAGACTGATACAAAGCAGACATCACCATCCAAGAAGTGCGATGGGATGGGCCGGGCAAAAGATAACTGAAAGACTGCGACATCTACTACGGTGACTGTTCTTGACTTCAAGAGTAGCATCTTTTTGGATGTGGATTCGTTGTTAGAAGCAGACTTAGGCTTGAGATTCAACTATGTGAACGAGCGCCTCACGACAATTTGCATCAAGGCTAAATTCGCCAAAATTAACCTCATATGGGGAGCCGGATTAACCGCTAGGCCTGAACCCCGAATATGTCGTAGTAGCCCATATTAGGTGTTGGCTAAGTGGCTTAGCGTGACTGGAACTGTAGACGCCACCGTCACTCGATTCCATCTGGGGAAGTCTTCCACTTCCACCTTGATAGAATGAGAGGTGCCTTAGTGGGGATACTACTCCCGGATTGTATCTTTAAGACTATTGATGGTGCCGTTGATTCTCTATGCTGAATTCATCCGCCGCACACCATCCTTCGGATAGGCTAGTCCAAGTCTTCAGCCGAACTATACAGCCAGTCATTTCTGACATAAAATTATAGTGTAGCTATTTTTGTTTTTTGTTCAACACTCGCGCTCATAAGTTTAGGAAGTCAAGTCCGGATGAATGAGACCAATATCCGATGGCTACCACTTGGAGGTAAAATCAGCACAAGAGACGTGTAAAACTCGTTGCATCACTGAACGTCACCATGTTGACGCCACTCAGTGACTACCCGCACCCTACAAGCCCAGCCTTCAATGAGATGAGACGTAGATGCATCTTCGGGTAAAATATCACAGTATCACAGGTAAAATATCACAGTATCACAGAAATGAGATACCAAATATTCCGCGTGGCATTGAAAAAACTTTGATCATTGATTTAAAATTTTCTATGGCTGACAAAACTAATTGGCTTTTTTATTCGAAGTTTCAGCCCTGCCATATGAAGGTTATATCCCACTGTACATGGTGGTTTTAGCCGGTGGAATCGTCGTACCCAAGCTATGATAGACTGGACTAACATCGCCAAACTGCCATTTGCCGTGATCCGTGATTGCGATATCGGTTCCATCGTCATCGATGTCGTCGTTGGTCTTTGTATAAAGAGATAGACTCAATACCGCTGCTGCCACCTTAAGCTGGACTTCAGCAGTGATAGACAATGCATTAACATGGCATGTTTGTAGGTTGATCTGTGGCGCTAGTCCAAGATAAACGCCGGACACACTGCTGCGGTTAGTGGCTTGGTATTCGAAAGGAAAACCATGTGGTGCAGTGTGATTGTCTTGACTTTGGCTATACACGCAAGTCTTTTGCATTGCATAATCTAACAAACGCTTCTATAGGCTAACTTTTCTTTCTTCTAATTAAGATCTAAATTTATCGTGGGACTTCCGTGAAAATCGTTTTTTTTTTTTTCTTGGAACTATGTATTTTCCCAAAACAGATTGCGTGTATGCTATAAAGTCTAAGATGGAATGGACACAAAATAGCCTTGATGATATTCCAGATGTGGAAGCTGTCATTTAAGCAAAGTATTCGTCACTATTTTAAGTTGCGTGTCGAATTGTCTATCATTTTGGAAAGGCAACATTTTTTTATTCATTTGATAATCTCATGAACTCCACTAAAGTGTGAGTAACATAATTCGTAGACACACTTGCATGTAGCCTACTTTTAATGGCTACATCACATGGAAGACCAAAAACACTTCGTCTAAGACCATATCAAATCGATTAGAGGATGAACTCAAGAAAAATAATTGGTCCATAGACGATGACAGAAGGAGGTTTGCTTTAGTGTGATTACAAGAGATGAGAAAATTGTGATAGCGTGAGTATCAGGTGTAAATTCTTGGCATCACCTTTAAGATGTAGAGAGGGTGATTTCGTGGCACGCGAATTATCAATTATATAGTTTGTGACATGGCTTTGGGAAATATTTGTTTAAGAAAGAGGATGGCAAACTGCTAATCAAGATCTGACGAAAACTGCAAAGATGTGGTAGTGCCTTGAATAGAGACGATATCCAAAGGATGCCTCTCCATCAACCATGTCTCCGAGTTAAGGAGACAAGCAAGAGTGGTTTTTATCCCGAAAGTAACTACATAGGTGAGGGCACTTTTATCTGTTGACTTAGCCCAGTTTTCCTCTTCATCTGCGGGTAGAGGCTATGGAAAGCAAAATTGACTTTTTCGAGAACAGTCTGTGAATGTGGGTTGTATCTCAGCAGCTCGTGGAAGTTGATGCCTTTGGTACTTGGCGCTGCGTTTGGCTGGTAATCTAGTTCCGTTTTGAAGTGCAAGGGTGATGCTTGTACAGCTTCCAGCTGAGTGACCACGTCCGCCCCCCGGTTTTCTGAAGCAAACAAGCTCTGATTTGGATGAGTTGATCCGGAAACCCCATTTGGTGTAAAATTGGAATAGTTTTGCGGATGTGTGCCTCAACTTCTCGGACAGCTTTCAATGGAGAGAATGATGAGCAATATGTAAGTGAGTCATCAGCAAAGAGAAGGTTCTCGCATTCACTTGAAATTGGTTGGTCAGAGGTCAAGATGTTGTAGAGAAGCGGTCCAAGTTTCGACTCTTGGGCCACTCCAGTCCTGATGCTCTTCACTGTCGATGTACAGCTCCCCAGTTGCACGAAAAAGTTCCTGGAAGAAAGAAAAGAAAATATAATTTTTATTAGTGATAAGGGAAAGCCTAGTATGTGGAGTTTATGGATAAGGGCTTCAATCCATACACAGTCGAATGCTTTCTTGACATCCAGGAAGCATCCGACAGTAACTTGATTGTTGTTTAACGCTGTGGTGATGTCATGATGAAACTTCAGGAGTGGATGCAGGGTGGAATGCTTCTCCCGGAAACCAAAGTGTATTTCTGGGATGATGTTGTTTTCACTGCAGAAGCTCTTGAGCTTTCTGAGTATCAGTTCTTCCAAGAGCTTACTTAGATTGTTGAGAAGGGATATCGGCCTGTAGTGTAGTTGGTGATTGATCATGTTCCTTCCACATTTCTTAGGAATAGCCACGATTTTTGCAGTTTTCCACTTCTGGGGAAAGTAACTGTTGTTGAGAATGATGGCTAACAACACCATCACCGTTTGTGGAAGCCTTTTTAAAACAAAGCTGGATACCCCATCTGATCCAGCTGACTTCTTTGGTTTGTAGTTGTAAATTATCTCAGCTATCTCCTCTGGGGTGCTCAAGTTTGGGCTGTGAACTGGATCACTTGCAGAAATGGTGTCGCTAAATATTGCTTTATCCAAGTTGGACATCATTATCTGCTGGATGGATGCCTCAATTTCACCAAGGAAGACTGGATCATCTGATGGACTTGGCATGAAGTTTCTATCGAAATGGGAAGCGAAGGCTTTAACTTTGTTCCAGGCATTGGTGATTTTTGGCCGTTTAGTCTATTGATGTTCTTGAAGGCGTCAGACCCAGGTTTGATTGACTGCAGTCTCTTCTGGTTGTTGTTGTGGTGTTGGATGGAATTCTGGAACATAACGTTGACACTTTGAAATTCACTCTACACTGTCTGGTAGTTGCTGTTAGTTGTGTTGGGTTCTCGCTGATTGATTCCTTGAAGACGTTTCTTAAGTCGTTGACTGTGGACATATAGGTTTTGGATATACTGGGGAAGGTGCTGATATATATCCTTTGACGTCTTGGGCTGCTTTAAGTTATCCAATGCATTTGCAACAGCCAATTCCAGACATTCAATGGCTGTGTCAACTTCAATGTTGTCCAGCTCCAGATTTCTGTTCTCGGGTGGAAGCATTATGCTGTATTCAACCTCTCTTTGTGTTTGTAGCCGCTGTACATCCAGTCTCCTGTAGTTGATGAAGTTTTCCACTGGTTCTATCGCTAGGAAGATGGGTCGATCAAGTTTGATGCGTAGCTGGACAGCTTCATGGTCCAAGTCGCTGGGTTCTATTGTGCAGGTGAAGTTGCTTATTTCTGGAAGAATATGAATGAAATTAGATGAAGAAATGAAAAAAAACTAATGCTGATGGTGTTCTGGGGAAGGTTGGCTTGGGTTGTGAAATAACAACCAATGAGTGCTGGTCGCTATTGGTATCCAGCCAGTCAGCAATCGCCTTGCCTTCGTTGGCGACAGCAGTATCCAGCCAAAGGTGATGCCTTGCGATAATATCACCACCGATGAGTCCATAAGTGCTTCGTCTAAGGATGCTGTTAAGAACGTGTTGATCGCTGTGAATGTTTCTCATGCTGGATTAGCATTTTAAGTACACGCTAATGATAGTAAGAGTCTCCCTTCCTAGTTGTATGATGATTGCAGTGGATAATGAATGTAGTTAATACTGCAGTGGATAATGGTTTCGTGGTGTTGGGGGAAATCTTCTTCTGTACATATGTAGATTGCCGTCCCTCTACGGCCCTCATCTTTGTCCTTCCGAAAGGTTTTGAAGCCGGCCATGTCGATGTTGTTGCGTTTGATGACGTTGGTCTCACTGATGAATGCAATGTCCGCCTTGTTATTCTTCATCCACAAGTTGAATGTCATCCTCTTCTCTATAGGCTGTACAATGAATTGACATTGTAGGTCAGGATGCGGAGCTTCTTCAATTGCATATTTGGAACAGGAAGTAAGCCAGTGCCAGAGACTTCTCACCTTCGCTAAACTGAGCATAATTCAGTGGAACTGCACTCCAAGCTTTTCCCATGACTGTAAGTAGGTCGGATCCGAAAATTCTTTGGACTTCGGTGAGTTTGTTGGTGGGGCTGACGTTCGTTTGGTTGGTCTACTCCTTGGTGTTGCTGTTCCGGGTGTGATCACTTTTGCTAAAGACGTTTTCTGTTATTGCTATTTATGCCTGGAGTTTGCTGGTTTCGCATGATGTCGCATCCAGTCATGTTACTTGATGACCACCTCGGGAATCGTTATTCGTGCTTTGAATAAACCAACAAACAGCCTATAGTCTGGCTTTTTGTTGCCAAAGTTGGGCGTGAAAGATGACCCTAAGAGGATGTATGTCCACAAACCTCTACTCTAAATCCACTTTCAACTACAGGTCAATTGGGTTATGGTATCAAAACGGCGCACTCCAGCGCTAATTGGGTCACCAAGCGAGTGCATTGCTCATGGCCGCCATTCCTACCTACCTTGCTGGTTTCTGTGATGATCCGGACAACCTGTTCCTTTCAGTGAGTCTTGCTTTGAGGGTTGGGCAGTCCTTGAAGCTAGCTGGGTGACCTTCCTTGTGGCAATTGGCACACCATACAGCCACCCACCATACACTTGATGCAGACGTACTGGCGTCCGCAGTTTGTGGTAACGTGTCTGAAACGCTGGCAGTTTCGGCACTGGACGACATCGTTGAACTTTAGGCGCTCCTAGTACACCTTCTGGTTCATGACTAATGTCTTTGTGTAGACTTCGTTGATGCCACATATCTTCGACAGCTCTACCACAAAGTTGTTGTAGGTTTTCCCTAACACCTTCTTGGCTTTGAAATGGGATACCTTGATGATTGAAAGTCCTTCTATCCGTAATTCATCCTCAACTTCGATGGCATCATAAGAGTGGTGGATTCCTTTAGTAGAAATAAATTCTTCCTATCCTCCCTTGGTGTGAAGGAGTCAGGCGGGGATACAGGGGGAGGGAAATGGGTGCAATTGCCCCCCCCTGGGCAAGATCGAATAAAATATGAATTTAATAAAATGTAATAAAAAAACGTTTTTTCGTTATACGCTTATAAAATTTATTCTTGGCAGCCAAAAGAGGACTTTACGTTTTCATTTTCCTGATTTTCCATTCCACGAAATTATTTAATACTTTTTGATGAAACAACCGATGTATCTCACCTCTTCCAACTGAGCCGTACCTTAATGTCTTAGTATCTTCATTTACTCTTTACAAAATGCAAATGTGAATGAAAAATTTCGAAATTTTGAAAAATAATGTTTCAAAAAGTTATTGCCCTGCCCTCCTCTACAAATTTGTTGCAGGGGCACTTTTCTAAATTTTCCACCTTAAAATTGATTTTATTTTAAGAAAAAATTAAAATCTTTGAAATACGTCGATTTAATTTCTTAAAAAAAATTAAACAGATTCAAATCTACAAGATTAGAAAAAGCTTAAAAAAAAACACATTTGTGTATAAAAATTATTGAGAACTATCAAAAAAATTTATTCTTAAAGGGTGATAGGGTCCTTTTTATGATAAATATTTAAATGTGCATTTACATTTTAGAAAGTACTTTCACTTGAAAACTCTCGAGAGTGACTCTCGGATATCTGTTTTCCCCTCGGATGAGTTAATTTCATGACTGTGTCCACTTGCGAGTCTGACTCTCGAGAGCTCCTTCAGAGCTTCTCACCGTTTTTTTCCTCTTAAATGGATACGCAACTTAAGAATATGCAAATGTGTTTCGAGTGCGGCAAAACAAAAAGAGAAGTAGGATGGAACTTCTTCACCTTAGGATCGTTTTTTTTTTTGCCGGTTTTACAATCAACGGCCGTTTTCGAAAAATTTATCTGCGTTAAAAATGCATTTGCAGATTGTTCTTTAAACTGCTAAAGTCACATGTGCGAAAACATCATCTGCGGTGCAGTAAAAATAGAATTGACGATAAAAAATTGAGAAACCAGAGAGCGTGTTCGTAAACATCAAATGGGTTTGCGAGTAAGTTGAGTGACGTTAATCAAACCAATTTTGTGCAAGCAGGACAATTGCAATCTGCGTAAAAAAATGACGATTATTTGGCGATCAAATTGCCTTTGATTTGACGTTTTCGAGAATGGAAAACGTTATTTTCTGACGCGAATATTGCTTTTGTTAGCACATCTTTTTTATCAACGTCACTCAGTTTTCTTGCAAACAAATTTGACACGTTCTCTGTCTTCCCAATATTTTTGTCATCAACTCGATTTTTACTGCAGAATTGCACCGCAGATGATGTTTTCGAATATGTGACTTTTGCAAACTTCCTAACCAAACACAATACTTATGAAGTAGAACTTGTATTTGCGTATGAGAACATTCTGCAAATGTGTTTTGACGTAGATGACGTCTTCGTAAACAGCCTTTAACTGGCAAAGCCATTGGCCAATTATCTTGTCACAGCTAATGAAGAGGCTGAAACTTTCACTCGAACTCGAACGTCATGAGTGGGAATAGCGAATAGGAACATACCGATGTGTTATTATGCTTTCCGAAACTTAAGGTGGTGTTGCACAAATTCAGAAGGAATTCAAAAATGCTGTAAAGACACCATGGTACAGCTACAAACTGTTAAGTTTCATTTTAAAAAGTTCCAAAGTAACCGCTGTTCGAGACACTGTATAGCAGTTATGAAAGAGGTTATTGCTTTCTTCAAGTTTCAAACTCACATCGCTTTGTGTGACCAGGAGACCAATTCTGGTTCTGTGAAAAAGTGAATCGAAAAACTTTTCACGCTTTCACACTGATTCTGATTCCCGTTCTGTGAAAATGTGAAACCAAACATCAAAAACTTTCATATGAATAATTTGCTATCTCATGCGTTTCTCTGTTCTCTTAAAAAACATAAGAAAATTGAGAGAATCATGCTGTTTTCAAGAGAAATGGTAAGGTGGTTCGAGCATCGATAATATAGTTTTCATTCACAGAACCAGAATCGCTTAATTGTGCCGAATGAATCGAAGAAGTGAAAGCAATGCTTGGCAACAAGTGTGAAAACGATTTATTCGATTCACTTTTTCACCGGACCGCAAATTCTGGTCCGGTGAAAAAGTGAATCGAAAAAGGTGTGTAAAGCGGTATAAAGTGTACTCAAATATTCGGTAGACCTCATCAAGATTGTGGAAACTCACGAAGTTGCCCCCCCCTGAACGAAATCCTGGATCCGCGCCTGGAAGGAGTTGTATTGAATCTTCCTCGATTTCAGAAAGTTGTTGATGGTGTCGAAGACTTCTCGGTTTTCAGCTGTAATTATGGTCGTCTTTGTGTTTCGGTTTTTGAATGTCACACTCAATTCCTTGCTTTTGCAGAACCTGCTGATTTCAGCAATGTTCCAGGAATAGCAAAAAATTGGCGGCATTCCTGGGGCCTTGGGTTGGTTCACGGTATTGTCTTTGTAGTCTTAGCTGGGGTGGGTTTGGAGGCTACTGATGTGGATGCTGGTGCAATTCCTGGGGCATTGGTTGGGTTCATGGTATTGTCCTTGGATGTCTTTGGAGGCTGGGCTAGGGTGGGCTTGGTGGCTGCTGATATTGATGTTCCAGCTTCAGTTTGGACACGCATTGGCGCTTAAACCGGATTCTTTGAGGAATCTTTGTCAAGTTGGATGAATTCACGTAAGATATCCGACCAATATTAGCCTCTTTTTCTTGGCTTTAATATTTAAAGTGCATTCTAGAGAGCATTTCCAAAGCATTAACAAAATACTCCCAAAAAAGTTAAGCAAAGGGAACAACAATTTTCAAGACATAAACAAAAACCTGAATAAGGGGATACATTTTGAAATGCCCTTCCCTGGTGTCCCTTTGTTTATCACAGAACAGGACATATATGTAAAAAAAAATGTAAACACATTTCTATCTAGATTCTAGATCTTTTTAACTTAACAATAATTGGGTTAACATATATTTATATTTACCAAATCAATAACCCTGATTGAATACCTACTTCCGTTTTCGATAAGTGATTGCGATAAGAATGATAATGCTTTCCAATAATTCTGTCAAACTTATCGTATGATTAATTGAAAATGTAATCAATTCAATTCAAAGCTTTATGCTAATGAATACAAACAGAGGGAGGGCCTGAAAGAAAGCAAGAGAATAGGGAAGGGAGATAACTTAAAGCAGATGTTGGTTAAAATAACGATTCAAACTTCCCCCCTTTACAAAAATGTTACATTGAAAAATTTGCCTGTCATGTTGGTTAAATTTTAGATGACTGCCCCTTGCTTATCACAATGACTCGACCGGATATACACAAAGCATATTGACCTGGTTTTCCTTTTGAAGTTCTATACAGCCATCTGCTTTGGGGGTTCGAACACACATCCGCACACATCAGGACAGGACAGCAATGAGAAAGCACATTCTTCTGCCAAGTCGGCTAAAATGACTTGACATTTTTATCGGGAATTCCACAAGGAAGTGGGTGAGTTATAGAACCGCCCTATCGGATATTAGCTTATTCGTTGGAGTAACGACATCTTATTCGATTTTTATTAATGCAAGTCAACTTAAACCAATACAAATTAGGCGGCATTGAATTGAGGCCACATGAAAAATCACTTTTTGTCCGAAGGGTTTGAATGTCTAATAGAAGATTCAAAATCACCATAGTGTTTCTCTGAAATAAAAATGTTCACAGAGCTGATTCAAGGATGATTTTGATGATGTCAGAACGAAGAACAAAGAGAACGATGCGTGTCGGGGGGTTTGTGCTGTCTGTCTCTGTAGTCATTGTCACCACCGCATGCAAAAAGCTTATCCATCAATCTACGCCTGAACGCAATGGAATACAAAGTCGGCTTCGGTCGGCTTTATCTGATAGATACTCCAACGGGACGAATTCCAATTATATTTTCGCACCTCGTTTGCGGAGGACCGATGTGATGCGATGCGATTGTGATGTCGATAGAATGCAAATCAGATGACAAAATTAGCTCCATTGAAAGTTGAAGTTGAAGAGGATTTACTGCATGGTGACAGATAGAGTGACATTTTCAATTCAACAACAGAGCAAAAGCAAATTCAACTGATGGAGAACTGAAGAGAGAGAGACTATACAAGTATACAACTGACTGACTACTGGCTTCATCAAGTGGAAGGAACTTTTAATTATTTCAAGGAGAGTAACGTAACGAGTATAATATGCAGTTTATGTTTATAAATAGATTGCGTTTTATGTTTGAATTTATTTTTAACAGAATGATAACTGAAAAATGTAGTAGTCTCAAAAAGAAGCTCTTGTCTTTTGACTATATATACAGGGTGTTCCAACAAGAGGTTTAATTTCAAATTAAAAAAACGCTTTTTTTTAAAGTTCTGGTGTTTAAATTTATGCATACCTTTCAAAAGGAAAATGATGCCGTTAATAATGAAACTTCATACATGGTTATATTATTTCGAATCATGTTTTTGGTGTATTTCACAAAATCACAGATGTCATATTTTCCTTAAGTGCATACCTAAATAGTTGGTGGGGTATTGACATTGATTTTATACCAAACAAAATCTAATTGTGTCTAGCTGATTAAAAAGAAATGCTGGCCACGAGCATTACCCTCCCTTGATATCTTGGTGACCTAATTAGGGCTGGAGTGCGCCGTTCTGATACCAACTCGCTTGACGTGTGTGTGATGGCAGGGGATAAAGCTAGGACAACACTTGCGATTTTCAGTCGCTGCGATTAAAAAATCAGGATCGAAATTTTGTTTTGTCATGAACTGGGTTGGCTACGAAATCAACATCTCGCATTCGAAGTCTCGCATAACGAAATCCCGCAATTACAAAATCTCGCTTTTCATAATCACGCAATTAAAAATTCTCGCTTTTAATAATCTCGCAATACCGAAATCTCGCAAACTAAAATCTCGAAAATTAAAATCTCGCAAAATTTAATTGCATCCCAACTAACAATTTAAGTTGTTTAAGTGTCAATACAAGTAATTTTCTGACTTGTCTAGAAACTTAAATCAGCCTTATGCAAATCATTTTGGCGCACATTGAAGAAGCTATTTGATTCCCTTAAAACCTTTCATCACAAGTCCTATGCAATTTAATAGCTTTCCAACAACATTGTAAAAAGGTCTTAAAAAGACAAAATATTGCTCAACTAAACAAGTTATAATAAGGCTTGTATTATAAGGCCTTGAAAAGGCCATACAAAAATTTTACATTTAGGCCTTATAAAAGCCACTCAATGCAGTTGTGTACCTAGTAAAAAAATTGCTTGCTTTGTAATTATTTTATTTAATTTTTACTATTTTTATTTTGTCACTTTATTTTCCTTACGGGAAGCTTACATTACGTTTTTCTTTATTCTGAAATGATAAGAATATTATTTTATTTATAAAAATGTTACTTACTTACATGACACTTCCGAGGATTGAACTCGCATCCCTCCAATCACATATCCAGCACGCTACCCACTACGCCGATTCGCAATTCAGAAGGTGCATGTAAAAATTCTAATGAGTTGATACTTGTGCCTGTACAGTTTTACCAGCAAAATACAGATAGTTAAGGTCACGTTTTGGATTAAAAAAAAAATTCACTCCAGATTTTAATCCTAAAAATACGATAACAGAGAACATCTACAACTATTTGTAGATGAATCATCTAGCCAAAATCATACTGATGTGATACGATTTTATTCATATTTTTTACTTTTTTTTAGTTTAAAAAGGGAAATAATTAATTCTTGAAGGGTTTGACAGAAGAAATATACAATAGTATAATGATTTTGTACTATTATGTATGTAGATATAAATCATAAACAATTACTGTTTCTCTGCGTTCTTATGACAAAAACTATTTTTAAAGCAATTTTAAGTTATTATGTGAAGCTACATAAGTATTTGAGTGTAAAAAGAGTGAATGATTTTTAAAGATCACACTTTATACTTCTATTTCTATCAAACCACAATTTGGAAAATAAATTTTCTCGTTAAGTATAAAACTTAATTATAACAGCAAGTACGTTCGACTCATTGGTGTATTTTATGTGTACACTGGTGGGGTAGCTTACTAAAGAAGATAATCATTTCAATAAGTTTGCTACTAACATTTTATAAAAACTATATATTTCATCGTAGATGTACACAGCTGTCACAACCCATACGAAATAGCTCACGAAATGAGACAATTATTTCATTAAGTTTGCCAAAAACGTTTTATAAAAACTATACATTTCCTCAAGGAGGTACACAGCTGTCACAAGCCAAACGTAATAGCTCACCAAAGAAGACAATAATTTGATTAAGTTTACTGATAGCATTTTATAAAAACTATATATTCTCTCACGGAGGGATACAGATTTCACAAAAAAAAAACTAAATAGCTCACAAAAAAAGGCAATAATTTCAATAAGTTTGCTTTAGAAATTTTATTTTATTTTTCCAAACAAATATAACATAATAACTTATAACAAAATTCTTGTTGATTGATAATCAGAAAAACTAAGCATAGGAGTTATAAGTGATTTAATGCCAGAATCCTTACAACCATTTAAGAACGATTTTTTGGTTAGATGGTATTAGTAAAAATTAAATTTTTTTTTTTGGGATTGCGTGTGCCATTTGTCACTAGATTTGAGGCACACAAACCAATGCACATACAAGTTCAGAACAAGCATTATAAAGTGCATTCATTTTTTTGTTAGATTAAAAACAAATATATTTACGAGAGAAGTTGCAAAAATAAACAGAAATAATTATGCATTTATTAAAGTTAAAAAAAAAAAACACAAATTCTATTAAGAAACACATCAATTGAGGAACAAACACATCGGTGAGCACGCGCTTCATAGTGTTAATCGACTTTGGGCACTGAAATCGAAGTTCATTGATATTTTATTAACTTCTTATTAATTATTCACTATTTTTTGATAAATTATATTTTTTTTATAATATATTTGTTTTTAATCTATTCCAATGAATGACGAACACTTTAGAATATTTGTTAGACCCGCTGCAGAATACTTTCAACTGCAGAGAAATGTCAATTGCTGCTGTGTGTTGCGTAGCAAGCTTATTTAAGAAAGCCGTATACGAATTTATTTTGTTTACTTTCAGTAAAACCAACTTGGGCAGGCCTTAAACAAGGCTTTTATACTTAAGCATACAAGCCTTATGTATAACTTGCCAATTTCATTTTAAAAGGCATTAAACAGGCTATCAGCAAAAATAAATTTTGGAAAATGGTTGCATTATATAAGAAAGCCTTATATTAGTTCTATGTGAGCTATAGCTTATCAGATTTTAAAAACCGGACCTAATACAAGTTAAATTGTTAGTTGGGATTGCAATAAATACAAACATTTCATTACAAAATGATTTAAGAGGTTGTTAAAAGTAATAGAGGATGTACAAATTTTTACTGACGGGTAGTCATCGTTACTTACTAAAGGCTGCGCTACAGTCCAGGATGGCCTCAACCAGTAAGCTTCTTCCAGCCGGCTCAGTTTCTAGCCAGCTGTCTCCAGTTTCGCACGCCAAGTTGGTTGAAGTCCTCTTCCACCTACGTGCGTCACCTTTTACGCTGTCCACCTCTACTGCGCTGCCCCACGGGGTTGGATTCAAATACTTTCCGGGCCGAAGCATTAGTGTCCATTCGCTTTAGGTGACCCAGCCATCTCAGTTGTTGGCTTTTCACTTTTGTGGCTAGGTCGGTGTCGCTGTACAGTCCGTACAGTTCGTTGTTGTATTTTCTTCTCCATTCCCCATCTATGCAGACGGGACAAAAAATCACCCGCAAAATTTGTCTCTCAAAACAGCCTAACGCGTTCTCATCCACCGTTAACAGTGTCCATGCCTTTGCACCATAAGCTGATAAGCGTCTTATATCTAAAGGGACAGTTTAGTTGCTCGAGAGAGGGCTTTGCTTCTCAATTACCTTCCTAGCCCAAGGAAACAGCGATTGGCAAGAGTAATCCTTCGTTTGATCTCAGCACTGGTATCGTTCGCTGAGTTTATAGCGGATCCTTGGTAGACAAAGTCTCTGACCACCTCAAAGTTATAGCTGTCTGTAGTGACGTTCTGTCCGAGACGTCGATGTTGGGTGTACTTTCTTGTTGACAGCATATAGCTATTTCGTTTTGCTTTCATTCACCGTTTAACCCATCTTCTTGGCTTCCTTCTCAATACTCACGAAAGCACCGCTGACATCACGCTTTGTTCGTCCGATTATGTCAATGTCGTCAGCATAAGCGAGTAATTAGAAGAACTTTTGAAAGATTGTGCCTCTAGTGTTGACGTGAGAGTTTTGCACTTTTCTTTCAGGACGATGTTCAAGAAGTCGCAAGACAGCGCATCGCCTTGCCTAAAGCCTTTTTTGACATCAAAGGTGTCGGTGAGTTCTTTGCAGAAAGAGCAGCGTGCATTCCCCATTGTCATCCTGATTAAACGGATGAGTTTGGGAGGGCTGCCAAAACTAGGCATTGCTGTGTCTATATAGCTCGTCTCTATAGATGCTGCCATACGCGGCGCTAATATCGATGAAAGGTGGTGGGTATCGATTTGAAACTCCTGGGCTTTCTCCAAGATCTGCCATAGTGCGAATATTTGGTTCAGCCACACTGATATGGCAGAGAAGATCTTGTAGGCGATGTTAATAAGACTGGTGCCTCTGTAGTTGGTTCAGTCCAGAGGATCGCCTTTCTTTAAGATCGGGCAAACATTGCTGAGGTTCCATTTCTTTCCTCCGACCATATTTTGCAGATGAGCTGGTGCATATTCCTAAACAATTCATCAACAGCCACTTTGAATAGCTCAGCTACAAGGCCATAAACTCCAGCAGCTTTATTAGACTTAAGATCTCACTTCGTCGAGATCGGGTGGACGGAATTGTCGGCCTACGTGTCGTCCAGGTTGGATGGTGCAATTTGCATGGTAGCGGAATTCGGTTCGTCATCGCCGTTATACAATTTGCAGAAATGATTTTACCATATCCTCAGCACCAACTACGATTCTACAACGTTGTTCCTTTCATCATCCTTGCAGGTTTCGGTTCGGGCCTTGGGAGGTTCTTTTTACTTTTTGGTAAAACTTCCGAACTTCTTTCTTACAATAACTTCCCTCTGTTTTTATTTTTGAATTCATTTTTATTTTTCCATCATCTTAAAACTATCTTAAAGCTAGACAAAAATTCATAAAAACTAGCCTACTTATCAATATCTTACAACTAACTTACTGGCCCCATTCGGGCGCTCTAAGTTAAACTAATAATTTAATGCTAATGCCTTTCGGCCTAAGAACTATCTTAAAAGCTAGAATTCAATCCGGTTTTATTTTTCACCGAGAAGAATTTATAGAAAACTCGGTATCTATGTCTTTATTTTTTTTTTGTTTTATATAAAACTTACAAACCAAAGAAAACTAAATTAAAACTTAATTGAAACTAATTAAAACTAAATTAAAACTAATTAAAACTACCATAAAACTACTTAAAACTACTTACGATCTACTTATAAACTACTTTACAAACTAGAACAGCCACAGCAAGCATTTTCAGGTTTTAATAATTTTTTTTGTATTTTTATTGGTTTTATAATTTTTTTGTGTTTTATTGGTTAATTTTTTTTTGGTGCCACCCTGACTGTCCCTGCTTAAAACTAAATACCTAAACCTATGTAAGTCGGCCATGGCATAGAAAAATGCAGTCAACTTTTAAATATCCGAAGGAACTTCGTGTTCAAGTTTCAACCACCAGAACTGGTTCTCCTGCTATACCCTATCTCTTCGGTCCCGATCTGACACAGTCCTACTGAACCGAAGGTGCTCCGCTCCGTGTTGTGCGAGGACGTCTCGACCATAAAGGAGCCGCCGATCTACAGTTCTACGGCCGACGTGGTAGATTAGCGGAACCGCCGCTCTATCCTGGATCAGCCCTCGACTGTCTAAGTAGAGGAATGCATCGGGCGGAATAAAGCCGCTTAGACGCACACTCTCGTAATAGTCGTTTTTAGGGTAATAAGCCCCAAAAATTAAGCTGTTCGTCGAGGACATTGCTCTTGCAATGTGACCTCGAACAAGCTTCAGCAAGAAATTATCTATCCTGTTTAAGTTGGCACCGTTGTATAGAACCAGGTTAGAATAATAATGTTTGTACTCCGACTCTGGTGTTCTGTCTTCTGTGTAATCCAAGGCAGTGCACAGTGGATCGACTCCATACATTTAGACGTGAAAAATTCTATTTTTTTCGGAAAATATCTGTTTCCATCTAAATGTTCATAAATCTAGAATAGTAACATAATTTAACAAAAAAAAGCGACAGTAAGCTATCTATGAATATGGAAAGCAAATCCATTGATGAATCACTACTTTTGTACCAGTGGAGTGTTTGACACCAAGTTTTGAGGGAATGTTCGGGTAGTGTTGCAGATGGTTTTTAAGAGTTTTGCACAAAGTCGGCCAGGCCATTTATGAGATGGCCAATAATTTCGTAGAAAGCACCTGTTTTTTTGGCGTCACTAATGAATTAAAAAGTGATAAATTTTCACTTTGAGTACTCTCCGCAAGCCTCAAATCTTTTTTTTTGGCCTTCCAGACGTTAAATGCCTGGTTGAATCTTCGTTAGGGTTATAATTTTCAGTCTCTATTGTATTTTGTATGTCTTTAAAAATTTCTAACTCCTCTAGCCAATTTTTATATTTTAGAATAAACCGGTCTCATCGATTTCCAGCCAACTTCCATTTCAAATAAAAATTGGCTGATTTTGAACTGATAATTCTCTTTAGCCTAGCAGTATTTAAACAGATATTTCGTGTTGATGTGTTAAACTTGTTCGAAAAGTATTTTTGTTCGAGTCAATTTGGAATTCGAACACCAAACTTCGAAAAATTCCTTCCTTGGAACGCAGAAATCTTTTCCTGAAAAGTGGGCAAAAAAGGGCTTTGCAAATCTTTGCGAGGCATATGACATACATATATTTCTAGAAAGAAGACGTTCACAGCTATCCAAAACACTTAATTTATTTTTAAAGCAACCTTAAGCACATATTTAAATTTTCCAAAACAAATACGGAAAAAACATGTTTTTTTGCTATTTCAATGACACATTTTTTTAAATTCAACAAACAAACATTAAGACAATTTCAACACAGATTTATAAAAGCACGTACCTTCACGAACATCTGCCACTTTTTTTTTCAATTTCAATTAAAATTGTAATTTTAATAATTATTTGTCTAAATAACCTCAACGCACCAGACCAAAAAAAGACTTTTCACCTTCACTTTTGGAGATCATTTATTCTATACTAAACTGATTAAAACAAGAAAAAAAAATTGTTTTCAGACTTAACAGTTATCCGTTATAGATAAGAAATTGAATTTTTTGCAATTTATGTCATTGATTTTTTTACGTCTAATTATATGGAGGCGATCCACTGTGCAGCGTCTATGACACTGCCTCTCAAACACCCGAATCTTTTCCATTTGAGATGGGGCAACGTTGAACCAAACCGGGCACCCATAGGCAATCATCAGCCGTATGAGGGCCATGTAGCAAATCACCTTCACCCTGCTGTCAAGCCGGCTGCTATAAAATAACAGTTTGGTCAGGGCAAAAGCTCCCCTATATTATATGTCTGTCAAAAAACAAATACTGATCCATCCAGATGCCAAGGTACTTTACTACACTTTTACTCGCCAGTGGCTGTCCATTTGACCCTACGATCACCAGCTTACGCCAGTTCTTTCTCGTATCGCTTGTGGCTCCATGCAACGGAGTCCTAAACAAGATAGTTTCTGATTTCTGAAAGTTGATTTTCAAATTCAAGTCATCGCAATATCGCTGAATTTTTTCGAAGTCACGCTGCAAGAGAATTCTGATGACCTCGACTTTTGGGGCTGTTCTGTACGCAATTAGATCGTCGGCATACGCAATTGCCTGAGTCTGTTCCCTCTGTTTCCTAGATCGCGTACTTCTCATGCTCTTTCTTTTTCCTTCTTATCTTAGAAGCTTGTGTTCCTCTCTCCTCTTCTGCTCGTAGAGCTCCCGAGCAGCGCCACTTTGTTTACCTGTTGTTTGGCTGCATGTGGTGATCGTGGGAGGCCCATCACGTTAGAGGTGGCATCTCTGATGGCTTCCTGGATATTTTTCCACTGGTTCTCGATACTTGCAGTGGTCAGCATAGGACTATCTAAGAGGGCACGAAAGACTCGATCGAAAAAGGACTTGGCGACTTCTTCCGACTATAGCCGTCCTAGACGTCGAACTTCCTCATAGAATTTCCTTGTTTTGGCTTGGGTCTGGATTTTCGTAGCACTACCTTTGCGGCAACGAGGTAGTGGTCCGAGTCAACGTTGGCTCCTCGGAACGTTCGGATATCCTTGATACTGGAGGAGTGCCTTTGGTCGATCGCAATGTGTTCAATCTGGTTGGCGGTTGATTGACCAGGAACTCGCCATGTCCCCTTTGTATATCGAAATGCGGGAACTGCGTACTAGCATTGAGTTTATATAAACTATATCAGCAGTATTAATAAAAAACTGGTATCCGCTCCCTAACACACGTGTTAACTGGCACACAGATAGACAACTTGTCCGCTTGATAACTTTTCTTATTAAAAAAGATATGATATCTTTCCAGTAATTATCACTTCACCAAATTCACCACTTCATCAAATGATGGTGATTTTCTAATACATGTGTCACATGCATGCACTGCCTAACGAAGTGTATACTGGCAGTAGTAAACGGTGCTATCATACGCGTGCGTGTATGTGTTAAGAAGTTATCCGTTCATTATACGTGGAATCTGGCTAGTTAAAGTTATCCGTAGGTTAACACACGTCACAGACTATTACGCATTTTTTAATAAGAATTACTAGTTAACAGATGTATAAACGCTAGCACGTTGTTATCCGCTGTTTATTAATATGGGGGTATATGTATATAAACTCAATGGTACTAGCTACCACAACCTTTCGCCCTACAGCAAAGTCGATTAACCTGAGTCCGTTATCGGAGGTGGTGTCGTGCAGGCTGCTTCTTCCGATTGTGCCCCCAGACGTCTTCTTTTCCTAGCTAGGCATTAAAATCACCCAAGACAGTCTTAATGTCATAGCTTAGGGCATTGCTCAAATGTGTTAGATGTCGTAGAACTCATTGTTGTCATCATCTTTCTTCTCTTTGGGGGCATGCGCGCATATGAGACTGATGTTGGCGAACTTAGCCTTGATAAAAATTGTCGTGAGGCATTCGTTCACATAGTTGAAACTCAAGATTTCTTTCCTAAGTCTGCCTCTAACAACAAATCCACACCCAAAGAGACGCTGCCCTTGTGGTCGGTAATAGTCACCGTAGTAGATGTCACAGTCTTTCAGTTTTCTTTTGCCCAGTCCATCCCATCGCACTTCTTGGATGTCTGTGATCTCTGCTTTGAAGCCGCCTAAGGTTTTCGCTAAATGTTCGACTGCACGTGGTCTATAGAGAGACAGAACATTCCACGTGCAGATCCGAAGTTCTTTGTCCTTATTTCGTTTGCTAGGTTCGTCAACAGTAAATCCGTCCGTATCCGAGGCTTGTTATTGCTTCGCAACTAAATAAGCTTAGCGTTGCCGGGAACTCACCCAGACAGCATATCCCCCCACCTGGAGGACCAAACCCTTACAAAATAACTCCAAGGGCGAGGAGCCGGATTAACCGCTCCTTATAGGCCTGAGCTCCGAATATGTCGTAGTAGCCCGTAAAAGGTATACACTAATTAGTTCAGCCTAATTCTTTCGCTGCCGCCTGGATGGAGGATAAGTGCCTTAGTGGGAACACTCCTCCCCCTCTCTCGTTTGCTGCTGCCTAAAACACAGGGATTGGAACCCCATCTTCAGTTAAAGGTACCACTGGGATGTGAGGGTAGGAGTTGAAAGATAGAGGTTCGCTTTGAAAAACAAAGCTTCATTTTACACACCACCAAAAAAAATCTATAAAACAAATAATGAAAAAAAGTTGTTCCCTTGTCCCTGTTCTAGACCAACCTCCAGAACCTTCTCGGGCAGACCTTACATTATTCCAGTAGCAGTAGCTAAATCGATTTTGTTACTATTTTGCCAACATCAAAACTAGGATAATGGTTGCATGAAATTTTAATATTTATGTTTTATGAACCATAACCTATTTAAAGCTGGGAATTGAAATGTCAAACTCAAATTTAAGATCACAGTAATCGAAACATTATATAATTATTAAACCATATGTTCATATGGCACCGTGTCGTTATTTATAATGTATCTCCACACCACTTTTGACTGAAGGTAGGAAGAGAAACCTTCTATTATTGAGGAGCAATCACGGCCCACTTTTACCTTTTCACTCTATATTTAACTGCTTAACTAAACCTTTCAGCCGCCCATCGTCATCTTTAGCCTCAAACCATCTTTGGCATCAACTTCCCCTCTTCTTCTATACATAGTAATCTTCCTATTGCCATAATGTCACGAACAATTTTAATTGTGGTGTCAAAATCGTTGTGATTAATAGCACGTCCAATGCATATGGGATGCTGAGTGGTTAAGGCAGCGGTTGGTTGCCTCGCAAAATGAGCAAATACCTTATGGCCCATGTCTGCTTATTCTCACTCTATGTCGGCGCAATGGTTTTCCATTTATATAAGACAAAACAACACTGGCGCGATTTCCCAAACTAAAATAAAAACCAAAAAGGAGGGATAAAAAAAAGATTTTTTTTTGATTTCATGACTCATTAGGGAAAAATATCTCAGAATCCCAAATGAAGTCTGAAATTGAACCAAAAGAAGAACTCCCCATTTGTTGCTCGAATGTTACAAAGCGCCTTTAGTAAATAAAGTCATAGACCGTTGTCTCCATCTTCGTCGACATCGTCATCAATAGCCCTGTGCCTGGGTGCTGGGGTATCTTTTCAAAGCCAGCTTTGTGCCTTTGCTTCCCTCTTGCTTATGTTCCACTTGGTAAAACCACACATTCGGGGCCGGGTAGGGTACCAAATGCGAACTGGAAGTCCATTAATCAGAGCCTGTCGACTAGATGTGGATTGTGTGGCAAAGTGATGGGCACGATAGTATCTTCTCGACACAACCATAATGTATGTCCTCTGCACAGCACATCCGACACCAACAACAAACGACTATACGGAACGGACGACCAATTTGGTGAGCAAATGAATGCTGTTTTGACGATGGGCGAACTACATGCAACTACGGGCCACACCATAGGCTTTTTTTTTTTTTTTTAAGGCAACTTACTACCTTCCTCTTCTCTATACAATGAAACAATTTCCTTCCATTAATTGTGATGATGTTGCACAATCAGCAACACCCAAACAAAATCAAAAAAAAAAACACAACAAAAAAGATAGAGGCCGAAAAAGTAAACTTTTCGATTGCGTCATTAATTAACCGCACAATGAGACGAGAACTGTCAACTGTCAGTTCGGCAAAGGCAGCGACCGTCTGTGATGGAGCCGTGAAGTGAAGAAAATCTGCGTCTGGGAGCGGAACATCAACATCAGCAACTCACTAAAGCTTAAACACACGTCCAAACTGCTTAAGGCGAAAGACGCTGAAGAGTGTGAAAAATGACCCAAGTGACAGTTGTGACGTTGACGTTTAACCATATTCTCATGTTCAATGTCAAAGTTTATAACCGATTCAAGAAAATGTTCTTCAGCAGATTACTTCATCAATTATCAACGCCTTGAGAGATATGAGACAGTGCGTTGAGCATTAGCTTCCCCCCACCATAATATCACCCAACTCCCACTATCTTATTTTATGTTCTGTCAAAAAAATGTGGAAAACTCATTGCATCTGTCAATGTATGTGCCGGGAACGCACACAAAACCCAAACCAACAAATGTACCTACGAGTGATATTAATGAGCTTCATGGTAATTATTATTTCTAGCGATTTTCAGCTGTTCAGATGGCGTGGCACGACCGGCGCGCGGCGTGGGTGAAGCTGGTGTACATTAGACATGTGCATAAAAGTTAATCGCTTCACAAATGAGCCAGTGAGTTGGTCATTAATCATTTGTGGTGGAATGGGTAGGGGCGGGAGGGGATCAAAGGGAGTGCGATCTATTTTTATATGCGAAATGTTAGCGAGGTTCTTTTTCTTTTTTTGCCGTGGGCTGTAATGCAATAGCGATATTGCACTGCGTTTGAAGGATATTTTGCTAGCATTTCTCTTTGAGACCATCTCAGCGTAGAACTAAAAAGCAATTATTGGATTAACAAATGGAAAGGTTGGCTGTGGGCGGATTTGATGTGGAAATAAATGTGCATATGACATGACTTTGGGATGGAAAAGAAAAAGAAATTATAATTTTGATTTTAGATTAAAATTCTTAAGACTGAAATGTTATTATTAGGGAGTTTAGATGGAAATAAGATAACAAGGAGTTCTTGGACCCGTTTGCTGATAGGAAACTTAAACATTTATGTTCTACTTTTTCTTCCGCGTAAACTGTCACATAATCGCTTATGATCTATACTTAAAAATTGAAGTTTCGTATCAGCAAATGGGTACTAATACAACTTTTTAATTGCAGAACAAAAAGGTTGGTATATTGGTATTGGAATATTTTTCATCAATGACAAAATCAATTTCAATCAAATGTGACATTAGGAAATGACATATTATTTTGGTACCGAAATGCTGTGCTTTGCTGTTTTTGGGTCCGAAGCCTATTATATGTTCTAATGCCATATTCCAAGTTTTGAATTTAACGATTTGAGGGGATTTTGAAAGGGGAAGATGGAATTTGATTTTAAAAATAATATGAACTTGGTTTTTGGGATAGGTATAGTGTAGAAATAGGAGGTATTAAACAAAAAGTCTTATTTATAAATATTTAGATTATGTATTAAGAAATAAAAATTAAAAATAACAAAATTTGGTGAGTCATTAACGAATTGCATTGAATTAACCCAAAAATATGTTTTTTTTGTCATGTCTTGTGCATTTGCCACTTGGGAAGAATACTATACAGCTATTTAGATTGTACATATGTAGTTTAACCAAAATATCGCACATGTACGTAGTTAAAAAGTGTCAAAACTCAAAAAAACTAATTTTTTGAGTTAAATAGGTACATACAAAAATATTTCAATTTTCCCCCAATACATCTGTTTAGGCGGCAATAATTGAAGTTGATTATTTTATTCTCTAGAAGGTAGAATGTCGTTTTAAATAATTTAAATGCGATCAAAGTTGCTTTGGCAAAAGTGACACATTTTTATTTGTTACTATAGTTCTGGCGAGAAACGTGTGTTCTGTTCTAATTCAAGTGTCTTATTTTGAATTATATCATTTTGTGGTACAGTCACCGGTCAGGGCCGGCCCGAGCTTAATTAGCACCCTGCGCAAGCTTCGTTATTAGCGCCCCTCAATTGCGGTTATTGGTGAAAGAAGCCATTTTCTCACTTTGATATGCGTTTTTTTAACGAAGTATCCCACAAGAGGCATACGAAGTATCCCCAACAGGCGAACAAAACCGTGCACTTTGCAAAGATTTTTTGATCAAGTTTTTACTGTGGGTAGGAAGGAGTGCATCGACTTATTTTTCATTTTTGGAATAAAGGATATATATGATACATACATATGTATCTGCAGTCTTTAAATTCAGCATAAGAATGGATATATTGATATTGATATATTGGTGGTGACGTGTGAGCTATTAAAAAGAATTGAAAATTAAGAAAGTAGTCAGGTAGTGGTTGTGGCTTTTTTTGATCTTGCGCAAGGTGCCCATTGGGGTCAGCGCCCTGCGCATTTGCACTGCTTGCACGTATAGCTTGTCCGGCCCTGGTTACGGTAATTTAAAGCGTTTTGACGTTTTTTTTGTGGAAAATATTTTTATTATTTTGATTTGTGTCACTTTATATAATTGAAATAAATAAAACACTTTGTATTATTTTGAGTTGATTCACTTCTCAAAAATGAAAAATTGGATCTTAGATGGATGGGAGCGTCAGCCGCCATCTTGGAAAACGCGTTTTATTAAATATCTCGTGAGCTGTGCACTGTAAGAAAATAACAGTAATTTATTTTGAAAGTTAATATTCCATTTTTATATTTGTTTAAATGAAAGGTTTTTGAGAATTTAAATTTTTAAATCAACATATTTTTGAAAACAATCAAATCGAAGAAAAATTCATAATTTTTTTTTAAATATTGACTTAATTAATTAATTAATTTCTAATTAATTAATCTAAAAAAATAACTGGATTACAAAGAAAAAACAAATAAGGGAGTTGAATATTAGCTTTAAAAAAAATTGACTATTTTTGTCGTATGATGCACGGTTCACCCAAGGCTGAATTAGCCATAGGGGCCATGGCCCAGGGCGGTAAAATTTTGAAGATTATAAGAAAAAAATGAAGAGAAAATTAAAAAAAATGTCATGCATGCCTATTTGGTTTCCTTACATCTTTTCCACAAAGAACAAACAACAAATCGAGTACCCACATAAACCAAAGTTTTTTTTAGAGTGTTCCCGAGTGAACAAATCCAGTAATTTGCTAACTTCATTTAGCATATCGTGTGAAATTGCAGAACGTGACTATTCAATCTCAAAAAGTATGTTTCAATCTAATTTCCTTCAAAAGTGTAATATGTTAGTAAGTGAGCTTTACCTTTGAACCGACGATATAGACCGTTTTTTTCGCTTTCATCAGATACTTACGTTGTTTTATGAAACTTTGTATTTTTACTAATTGGTAACTTGTAAGCGTATTATGGTACATTTAGTAAAAGGGGTCTTACTGCCCCCCGTTTGAGCGGGAGGGGCAATTTACAAAAAAATCACTTAAGTTAGAACAAAATATATGAAAAAATAATAGCAAAACTTATTATATCATGCTATAGGTTTTTGTAAAGCCAGAAATACATCCCTTAATTTTATTTTTAAATTAAATTGTTTAAGATAATAGTTTTTGAAAAATTTACCTTCAATTATATTTTTTCTTATAACATTTAATTTACACAGTATAGCATCCAATCAAGTGGTGCACGAAATTTAAATTAATTTATTTCTAAAACACCATGTATGTACCTACTAGTAAAATTCAAAGAAACAAGATTGTTTAAAAATATCCACAGTATTTCAGTAGAGAGTAGAAATGAAAATGTAGTCTTCGTACATATGAAAATAAAAAACGGTGGCTTGAAGATTCATTTTTGGTATAAACTGATATCAAAGTTCGAATCAGCATGAAAGATCATTAGAAATAAATGTAAACAAGTCTGCCTTATAATGGAATGCATTTTTCATCTGTGATATTGGAAACGGCTAAATACCAATGTTCACATGGGCAAATTTTGGCTAATTTAGGATTTCAGAGCCCTAGAGAATATGATAGACGCGACTAATCTTCACGAGTATAGAAAGAAACACTCCCCATTAATGATTTCCCTCATTAATGACCCCCCCCCCCATACATTTATTAATATATATACCATATCTACCATAAAAATCAAATATTTTATCTAAATAAACGTTAAATCACAAGAGAAAAGAAATGTATTTATTCAGTCCAGGCAAACTAAGCTAAAAATACCGTGAACATGGGCAAAATAGCAACAGAAGCTTTTTTAATTGATTTTTTATCTGTAACCATTACTAATTAATATATCCAAAATCGGACAAAATCCGAACATTGGAACACTCCGAAAAACGGATTTAAAAATGGTGGATTTACTGGGTGCAGGGAATTAACTTCACGGGAACTACCTTCACATGGGAAATAACTTCACCACTAATGGGAATTAATTTCACTTTTTTGAAGTGAAATTACTTCTCACTGAAAGTGAGTAATAATTTCACTTTTTTGTGGGAATTAATTTCACTTTAATGTGCGTTTCTTTAAGTCCAGATTCATTAAATGCAAAAGAAACTTAGCATACACCCAGCCTCGCACCCACCCCAAATCCTATAATGGGCCCAATCAGGGGGGTTGCAGGGGGCAGCATGCCCCCCCATACATATCTCACTGTTTATTCGCCGTAATGCTTGCTGCTAGCACTGTATTTGTGCTTGCTGCTAGCACTGTATTTATGCTAGCAGCAAGCATTACGGCGATTAAACAGTGAGGTATGTTTGGGGGGGCATGCTGCCCCCCTGCAACCCCCCTGCTTGGGCCCATTATAGGATTTGGGGTAGGTGCGGGGCTGGGTGTATGCAAATTTCTTTTGCATTTAAAGAATATGGATTTAAGGAAACACAATTTTACATTTTTGTAATTTCTATCATATCATAGTTGGGAAATAACTTTACACAATTTTCGGATGAAATTATTTCCCACCTTTAGGGGGAAATTACTTCACAAAAAAAAGGTGAAATTAATTCCCACTACTGGTGAAGTAAATTCCCATGTGAAGATAGTTCCCGTGAAGTTACTTCCCTGCACCGATTTACTGGGGTGTTGTTTTAGGTTGCTAGTATTTCCATTACGCAGTGATTTTAACTGTTTTTGTGTGTTGAAATCAATTGCGGATAGTTGATCATGAAACACCCTTGTCATGGTATCCTCTGTCACGACTGCTTCCGAGTTATGACCCCTCTGCTCTTAAATCTTAATTTTCCCATAAAAAAACTGATGACAAAAAGAAAAAAAAAGAAATACACCCTATTCACGACCCCCCCAAGCCATGTCCTCCTCCCAGTCAATGATAAACACGACCAATCTTCAGTAATGGTCCTAGAAAATGAGGACATAAATACATAGCTTTTGGCACGCTTACATACACAAATTATATTCTAGGGCTTGAACCGTTTCTTAAAATTCTTTCGTTAAATAGCTTTGCTAGCCATGAAAAATATAGGCCATAAGGTTTTCGGAGAACCCAAAGGGAACAAGTTTTTTTGAAATTAAGGAACAAATTATATTCTTGGTAAATTTATTAATTTATTATTTATTTATAAATTAAAAAAAAAACAGTATTCAGAAATAACTCTCGAAAAAATTAGAGTGGTATTAGGTAATATTGGGTACACATATAATTGAAGTTATTTTGTGCATACGCATACAAGCCCCATTATGTGCCTGAAAAGATTCTGGTTGTGATATCGCGGCCCGTGGAAGCAAATAGAAATAGAAGCAAGTTGCAACTTTCATGACCTAATAGAGATTACATTTTAGATTTAGTTTGATCTCATTGTCCTTTGCATGGCTAAAAAGCAAAATCAGCAGATCAATGTCGTCTTCTATCACAGTGGTTCGAACGCGTTCTGAAGATGAGTTGCGGTACAAACAATGTTCACATCAGCATCCCAATTTGCGTCACTTACAGAAGATCCTTGTTTCTTCAGTAATTAACCAAACAAGGCAATTATTAAAGGTTGCTTGTTATTTCGATAGGTTTGAAACTGTTCTATTTGCCGACTAACTTCATGGATAAGTCCGGGATGCGACTGTAAGTTTAGGTACATATCTCATCGTAGCTTTTGAAAAACAGGAAACCAACCGGTAGATTTTGTTCAAAAATTTACAAAACCATGGACTGGGCTAGCTTTTTCAGTTAGCTTTGGTAAAAAAACCCACTTAAAAGGTTAGGTTGGAAAAGGTGAAGCCGTATCACCTCACTCGGATCTCAATGTTGTTCTGGCTAGGCTCGGGCATTCACAGAGGAAGTGAAAAGAGGAAGAGCCCTCCTCCGCTTCTTCGTCCTGGCACCCTCTGCATAAGGTTGCATAAGTATTATTGGGGTACTAAATTGAAGCTTACACTGTCGATATACGATATTGATGTTTGGACAGCTTTACTGGTTGTCTTGAGTCGAAATAATTTTTTTAAAAAAAGGTGTTTTGCTTACACTTTCCGTTCAAACTTTTAAATCTATTAAAGATTAAATGAAAGTGGTAAAGGTCACTTTCTAAGCTACATTTTTGATATGATTTTACTCAGTTTTACTGTTTTTTTTTTTGTATAAAAAAAGCAACGAAGCAACCTAAACAAGTCTGCCAACAGACGGTTTTTGTAAATGATAACACTAACTACACTATCGCTTACTTTTCTGTTTTTCGATAAGTGGCTATCATGAAATGAAATTAAATGCCTACTTGATAGGCTCCAATTTCTCTACTGGCCTTTTTGTACCGTGCGTCGCGTCATTCTTGATATACGTCTTTTACTCAAGAGGTCCACATTTAATTGTAATAAAACCCTGCAAATTTAAGAAGCGCTTGGGAGCTCATGACTGGTGGGGGGGGGGGCTAGTTGACTGCGTCCTGACTGTGGTATTTTTCTTCAGTATTTGTTGACTATTGAAGAATATTTTGTCGTGTCTATAATTTTCTCTTGGGCTATAATGAGATCATTGTTGAAAGGAGAACATGGCTGGAGGGGGCTTTGAAGGAAGGGGGTTTTGAAAGGGGGTGTCTTTTTTCCTCAGTTTATTAGACTTAAAGTGAATAGTCGAAGTATCCATTATTTCCTCTGGAGGCCAAATATGGGGGAGGGGTTTTGACTAGGGGAGGGGGTGACTGAGAATATCATGACTGGTAAGTTTTATGGCCCTCTCCTATAGGATCCGCCATTTTGAAATCCGTTTTTGAGGGTGTTCCCTTGGACGGATTTTGTCCGATTTTGGATATGTTGTTCAGTAATGATACTGAACAAAAGTCCATCAAAAAAGCTTCTGTTGCAATTTTGCCCATGTTTGGGGTGTTTTTAGCTTAGATTGCCTGGACTACAAGCGCAAATCTGACAGTTGAAAAAAATGACACAGCTACACAACAGAAACAAATTTAAAATGAGCACACAAAAATACATCGAAACAAATAATTTCTCGCTGGAGAAGGTAAATTTTATGAAATATATATGTAGGTAGTGAAAGTGCCATTACTTTTACATTGTGGTTGTTTAAATGTTATTATACTTTGTTGTACAAGAAGAAAACACTTGTATCTTTGATTAAAAAAAAATCATTCTTTCACTCCCTTGGGAATTGTTGCAATTTAGTGAGTCGTAGGTACATTTTATGTATGTTTCCTCGCTACAATATTGCAAAATTAAAGATTTAGTTGGATTCATCATCTATTTTTATAGATTTTTGCTTATTGTAAAGTACAAAAGTCTAAAATAAACATTTTAAAACAGTTTTTTTTATGAGATAAGGAAGGGTTTTACTGCTTTTAAAGTTAGACGAATGCTTTAGTGTTATAGGTATACTTTTTGTCGTTTATAATTGAATAAGAGCCGACTCTCGCTCTAAAAAAAATTATTTAGAGCAGACTCTCATTTTAAGAGTGATTTAGAGCTGGTTTTAAATGTTTAAGATTTTGCGCCACTGATTTTAACTTCCAAATTTACAATAATTTTCTATCAAAAATTGCCTTTTTAGATAAATAAAAATGATACAATAAAGATTATATAATTAATGAAAATCGTGAATAATAAATTGAATTTATATCCACAAAAAAACTGTCAAAAAAATATTTTCATTTCATATTTTTATATTCAGCTAAATAAAAGCTTTTATTAAAAATGACATCTTATTTTAAAATGCGTGATAAGTTATCTGAACCATTTACTCGCTTATCAATATGATAAATTAAATTAATTCAATATCACCTAAAGGTGATTTCACCTGAATATGATGAAATGAATGGGTTTCGAAATGCATTGAAGGTTTGTTTTTATTATATGAAATATGATTATGTATTTGTTTAAGTGCAGTATTGAAATATTTTAAAAGTCACATTAACTTAATCAAGTGAAATTAACTAAAGGTGATTTCAAATTAGTTTAATTACTTTCAAGTAAAATTTAAAAAAATAGACAATACTAGTAGATACTTCATACCGAGCATGACTGGTCAAACAAAAATTGAAAGTTTTAAACAATTATTTAAATACAAAATCAAGTTTCAGTTTTTCAATACTTTTTGAATAAATCATTTTGCAATCTGATATGAGACTTAAGTACGTAAATAAATCAAAAGTTATTGATGATAACGAAAAATTGTCAAAAGGAGTCAAATTTGAAGTTAGTCAAGATAAATTTGTTATACTGAAAGCTATGCATTTTGGGTTCTAGTGTTTTTTAGTGTTAATTCCAAATCTATGCCTGGGGGCGGCAAAAAAATTTTGGGCCCAGGGTGGAAAAATAGCTTAATCCACCTCTGGGTTAACCAGATCCTACTTTTGTGCAACATCATTGGAAAATTGCAGAAGTCATTGTTATACCTAAACAAGGTAAGACACCAACAGAAGTAACATCTTACAGACCAATATCGCTTTACCAATCATGGCAAAAGTGTTTGAAAAAATGCTACTGATAAGAGGCTTAGCAAAATAATAAAAGAAAGAAGACTAGTTCCAAGCCATCAGTTTGGATTTAGAAATAAACATTCAACGATAGACCGTAAGTGCATGGAATTACGGATGTTTCGGAAAAGCCACTTGAAGAAAAACAAGTATGCTCGGCTATATTCTTAGATGTTTCTCAAGCCTTTGACAAGGTTTGGCACTTGGGACTTGAGTACAAACTGCATAGGAACCTTCCCAGGCCATACTACGAAATACTGAAATCCTACGTTACGAACCAACTCTTAAGAGTACGGTACCACCAAAATTACTTGAAACTAAAGAAAATTGAAGCCAGTGTACCTCAAGCAAGTGTCCTAGGGCCAATCCTGAATGTGTTATACAGGGTTGAAATGAGCTGCTTATTATTGGCCACAGGGGCGACTTTGTGCTTTGCTTAGGACGGTGGCATGCTGGTCTCGGGCTCGGCTAAGCTCGCCGGACGGGGTGGTTCTTGTCCTTCACCAAACACTGGGCTCAAATTTCACTTTTTGATTCATGCCGAAAATAAAAATAATAAAAAGTAGAAGAAAGCTAAGAAACTAAATCGAAAATCGGATGGACTTTGGACAGACAAAAAAAAAGAAATGAAAGATGAAGATATATACACACACTCACATACCTTTGCCACTACCCTGACAAAAAAAACAGACGGTGAAGATGTCCCTGTGTCCCAAACGAAGATATGAACAAGATAAAAACCTAAAACTATTTCTAAACTAACCTAATGATTATAAACCTAACCCCCCATATAATCCTAATTTACCTAGAACTAAAATTGTGTATATCTTCGCTTTTTGGAGAACGACATCCTCACTCCATCGTCTCGCCACGATAGTGGTTCGCTATGACCAAGAAGGTTTTGCCTGGTGTTATTGGCACAGCTTGGCCAGCCCTCCCATGTGTCTAAAAGACACATCCTGTTGCTATCTTCCTTGGCCGATGTTGTGGAAGATAGCCCCTATTCATTTCTTCCGCTATGAAGATTAAGTCGCGGTCTTCGTCATGTGGGAGTCGTGTTTCCTTTTTATACGGCCTGACAAGGCTCTTCACACACCTGTCGCTTTACTCAGTCTTGCATTTTTATAAATCAAAACTCACATTTATAATATTCATACAAATTTTAATAAACAAATGATATGATTTTTCATAAAAAAACTATAAATTAATAAAAAAGCAAAGAAAAGAAAAATCATATAAGAATAAAAATGAATAAAAAAAAAATAAACCGGTATCTGTTTTCAAATGTATGTGGGGTTTTACCTGGGGAATTTCTTTGTTCATCCCAGTACAAAATTTATAAAAAAAAGGGGTACTCACGTTTGTCTCATCATCCCTCGACGTCCTGCCGGCAGCACAGATCAGGAACAATAATTCTTGGCACTTAAAATTTGTATTTATAGGATGGCAAAATAATTTAACTTTCAAAAACAGATTTTTTGGTTTTTACACTTTTCTTTACGTTAAATAAAAAAAATCGTTAAATAAATAAAAAAAGAAGTTAACTTTACGTTACTCTAGGCAGCAAAAAAAAATGGTTTTGTACGTTATTTAGGTTAGCTGTTTCAATACAGTATTCTCTTTCTTAATTCTGTTTTATAATTTTCAGTTAACTCTTTGTTTTAAAGAAAACCACTATAAGTTAAATTTTTATTGATTTCACTTATTGTCTTTTTTTTTTTCCTTTAGTTCTTTCTCCTCTCTATTTTCTGGAAGATCTTTTCCCTGGTAGAAATTCACTTCTCTAAAAATCCACTGTTACGAGTATATAGCATGTATATAAGGAACTTCTATCCTAAGGACTCTGGTTCAAAATGTCCTTTCTATCGTCACTGATAAATTTCATTGGAATCACCTTGATTCCCTCTTTCAACTTTTCTATATGAAAAGGAACACCTTTAATCTTAAAGGAAGCAGACGCACTAATTGTGTCCACTCTGAATGCGGAGCCCCTATGATCACTAAAGAGCACCTAGACGGGTAAATGACACATCAATTATTTGACTATCTGGCTATCCCTTTTAAAATAACATACCTCTGCTTTTATTTTTGTCTAAGACTTCAATTTTTGAATATCCTTTTTGGATCTGATGGGGCTTCTCCAGAACTCCAAAAGGGTTTTAATTTGGAGCAATTACGTTCTCCTTGGTTTTTTGGTTTTTGGTTTTTGTTTTGCTTTCTGTACTTTAAATGTTTAAATTTTATTTGGTTGTTTTATAGTTTTAATAACTTTTAACTTACGATGAATTTGTTTCTTTTTTCATATATTAAGATTCAAGTTAAAATTCAAATTTCACCTTCAAAACTTCACAGCGAGAAAAAAAACCACCAAACTTGACTAAGATTTACTAGTCATCTGACTACCCTTTGTCTATCTTCATATAGACCCCTATTATGTATTTTTTTGTTCTTTGTTCTCAAAAGTATATAAACGGGTAGCTGGATCTTCAATAAAGATCTTCTTCTGTCTTCTTCACTCTTCTTCACTCCTTTAGGGTTCGTCAATAGAGCTAGGTTCTAATACTATAGTCTAGTGCAACTAATACCAATTCTATACTTTCAAGCTTGTTCTACCTTATAACTAATATCACAGCCATTCTTATCACAAATGTATCTTAAACTATCGAATATTATTATTAATTGCATTTCTTTTTACGACTTCTGATGTTTTCAAAAAGTAACTGACATACAAATTATTTTGATTTCCTGTAATGGGGAAAAATCTGCTACAGCGGCTTTCCTAATATTACCTTGGTAGTACTATTATTGTTTTGAATTCGCCGTGAAAGTATGGACGCCGCGAAGAAATTATATAGTACTCCTCTTTTTATCTTGAGACAACACTATACCACCTAATAAATTTCTTATGTCAAAATAGTTTGTGAAAAAAAATGAAATGACATGAAAACGTGGCGAGCATAGGACGAACTCTTTGGTAAGTATTATTAATTTTTCTTTTTGACTAACTTTTATTAACTTTACTATTTTTGTATTTCTTTTTATTTCCCTGTAGAATAATATGTTGCTTAAAAGACAAAAAAAAATGATTGATAAATGTATGTATTCATCGTTTGGCTGAGATGTAAAGAAGTAAACATCGCCACCAAAAAAAATCTTGGAGCTGGCCATCTTGGCTGAAGCTGTGGTGGTGGTTACATCTTATTATCTCTTACTTACTTTACTCAGTCTCGTCTAATTTGTATATTCTTTCTTTTCAGATACCTACTTATGGATTAAAATTGAGATCAAGATGGATGAATTACAAAATCATACCCTCAATCCAAATGCAATATTGATTATGTGTAAAATTGTACCTGGGCCATACTCGGGTGCAAAAAAAATTACCACCTCATCAGATGGACTGTGACAGCTTCATTTTTTGATGTTTTGTTTTTTTGTGGAGAGGTGGAGGGGGTGTGTATGATCGGCTCCTCCCTCTATGGGTATTATGAAGTAGATGCTTAGAATTATCATTATTAACTGTAGTATGCCTTGATTTTTTATATCTATTTTCAATTTTATTATTTTTAAGGTAGAATGATGCATGTTAGTTCTAAGTAGGTATGATCATGATGATGATTTGGGTAGGGAAACGATCAAATTGCCTGTGGCACTCAATTCTAATTGTTTCTTGTGCAACCCGGGCACGTAACAGGGTGTCCCGGACCTGAGTGGAAGTATCTGAGGGTCTGGTTCCTGGGTATATTCTAAGAAAAAATTGTATGGGGGAAAGTTGTATCTCCCCTCCCTGAGGCTTTAAATGCCAAAAAAACATTAAAAATCAACGAAAACACATCTAACAATGTGCTATAGTTTTTTTTTAAATCTAATACTTCATTCTTGCATTTGGTTTTTAAATTAAGTTGTTTTAGCGAATATTTTTTGAGAAATTAAATTTCAAAGTCAAATTTGTTTAAAAAAAATTGTGATTTTTTTTCTTAAGTCGATTTTTTTCAAAATTGTACGTAATTAAGATCTATATTAAGTGTTCAATATTCATTGCCCTCATTATTTTTTAGTCCATTACCGAAAATCAAATGTAAAAATCTATCTTAGCTTTTGACAAATTATGAAAAAACAAAAGGTCTTTTATCAAATAAGTCCGAAAAAGGGGTTAAATTATGGATAATTCATGAATAAATTCATTTGTTCGGGCTTTTTTGGGAAAAGTACCTTTCGTTTTTTCTTAATTTATCAAAAACTAAGAAAGATTTTTACATTTAGTTTTCGGCAATGAACTAAAAATAATAATGAGGGCAATGAATATTGAACACAAAAATAATATTACGTACAATTTTGAGAAATATCGACTTAAGACAAAAAATTCACAATTGTTTTTTTTTAATTTTGACTTTGAAATTTATTTTCTCAAAAACTATTCACTTAAACAACTTGATTTAAAAACCAAATGCAAAAATGAAGTATAAGCCTTCAAAGAAAACCTTAGCACATTATTAGATGTGCTTTCTTTGATTTTAAATGTTTTTTTTTGCATTTAAAGCCAATTTTTCAGAAACGGCCCCCCCTTCCTCAGGGAGGGGAGATACAACTTTCCCCCATACAATTTTTTTTCTTATAATATACCCAGGAACCAGACCTTCAGATACTGCCACTCAGGTGCGGGACATCCTGTAAACAAGGGATATTCCAGTGCACATCAACGCTATCATGACCACCTTTGCTGATGACACTGCAATATTGGTGCCAGATGTAAATCCGTTAGGAAGGCCACACAAAAATTGTAATATGCAGTCGATAAAGTTAGTGATTGGACGCAGAAATGGCGTATCCAATTAAATGAAATAAAATCGACGCATATAAACTTTAAAAACAAAAACATAAACAAGTACATGGTATCCAACTATGGGCTCTACAAGGAAAAAAAATGCTGGAACCCACCCAAAAATTCCAAAGCAAGGTCCTTCATGGTATAATTAATATGCCCCTTGGTATATAAGAAATAGCGAACTGCATCATGACCTTCAAATTGAATTGGTT